>JAJIZL010018710.1:716302-734718 GCA_023969395.1 Amblyomma maculatum | reverse complement strand
CAGGCGAACAATAGAGCGCGCAATTGCGGATGCTTGGTCGTAACAGCGCTCATACTCGCGGTGACTATCCGTCCATTACATCCAAAGGCTAGAAGAAGAAGAAAAAAAAAAGAGAAGAAAAGAAAAGATGGAAAAGAAGAAAAAGAAGAGGAAGGAAAAGAAGAAAAGAAAGAGAAAAATAAAACAGGAAAAGAAGAAAACGAAAAAAAAGAAGAGGAGGAGGAGGAGGGGAAAGAAGGTGGGAGGCGGTAGCTGGCAGCTGACATGGTCAAGCAAGCACTAATTGAACGTAGGGCTCCCTGACATTACGTTTTGAAGGAGCTACCAACTCAGGTCTGTCCTTTCATATGGGACGGTTATGTCAGAATCAGCCTGCCAAATACCCTGGCATTCACGTTATCAATAGGCCACGCTGGCACGTTCGTGCGGCTCGGTTGAACCGGGGCTTTATATGTTGGCTGGTAGCTTGCGCTATCGCGTCATCACGAAGCTGGGAGTGAAAGCGGAGAGAACGAGGTGCCGTAGTGGAGGGCTTCGGACTTCCACGCGAAAGAGGCGAAAGAGGCTTTCGCCTCATCGCAACTTAATTATCCAAACGACCCCCTAGAATTCGTTTTCTTCCCCACGATGCTCCCGAGGCGACGTTTGAAATTGCTTGCTATGTAGCAAGCACGCGGCGCAAATCTGCCGATGATGATGATAAGCCCTTTATTTACTCCCAAAGAAGGGGAACCAGCCGAAAGACTGGTTGCACTGCTTAGAGAAGGTCAGCAGGGATCCCTTGGGACTCTGCGGTCTCCAATGCGCGCAAAATGAGCTGGCGCTGTTGGGCGAGCTCGGTGGTACGCAGGAGGGACTCCCACGCATCCACTGTAGCTGAATTGTCTGCGTTGTGTCGTGTACATGTCCACACCATGTGAATGAATATGGCCGGTTGTGAGCAGTGTTTGGTGCAATAAGATTTTTGCCGAGCGAGTTACCCGATGCTGCGCAGCCGCAGTGTAGCGTCGATGGCGCGATAACCAATATATCCATACAATCGCTTTATTTATTCTATGCAATCACTGCATTGCCTGCAGCGCCGTGAAAGCATAATTGCAGCAGAACACATAAACATACACACACGAGTCGAACATACCCGTTCTTCAAGACACGTGTAAATAAAAGAAGCTGAAAAAGGGAAATAAAAAAATAAAACGGGAGCATAACTATGGATTCACGCGTGCCAAATGTTCTGGCAGTACCACAACAGGAAAAACGGCGGAATAAAAGGCGGTAGACAGCAAGTGTGCATTCACGCACGTGAGGTCCGACAGCAATGTTCAACATAATATGCTCAGATTGGCAATAAACAAGAAAATTATATCTTTTTTTATTATTTATTGATGACGTGTGCAAAGAAAGCCTTGAAAGCATCTGCACGATATTTTGTTTCGAGAAATTTTCATTCGTGGTCACGGCCACCCAATCCTTTCAAGCGGGTTTTCTCTGCTCTTGTTTATGTTTTCCGTTGCTTGCTTTTCAGCGGGGATGTTGAAGTAAATAAACCCGGAATCCATGACGAAGGGCAAAGAAGAGAAATTAGATGGTGTAAAAGTAATGAGGCCCTTCTTTAATCGCTAAAGAAAATAACCGTGTTCAAGAATTAGGAGCCAAATTAGAAACGGCATAGCCTTTTAACTGCCAGGTAAATCTTGATACTGGTATCTCCAACGTTGTTACAAAAATTGATGAACTAAAAAAGCAGGTCGTTAAGGTCGAACTTCCTGTTTTTTGGCACTACCGACGCTGACTCGTCCGAAAGTTGGGAAAGTTCTGAGCGACTTGTGCATGGCTTCTGCCGTGATTAACTAGGTGTCAGTTTGACTTCCACTGCTATAGGGCAGATTGCGTGATAAGTTTTACAACCATTGTAAAGAAGATGCGGCCAATTACAGGTGAATTCTTCGAAGATGAAGAAATTGAAGACGTCTCAAGTAAAGGCCGCAGACCGAAATACACATATTTCGGTAGCGGACGTGACTGTTTCCAAGCTGTCCGTGATTAACGCAGCGAGCTCCTACTGTTCGCTAAATTTATTAAGAAACATGGTGACCGCGTGCGCGTGACATTTTGCAAACTGCATATGAATAATGACATATATATGTGTGCGATGTCTCCGGCAGCTGAGCTCTATTTGTTATTCACCCACAAAAACTGACCGGTTACCTCAAATAGCTCATCTTCTCATGTGACGTCATCATTTCCGCTGAATATGTGTATTAGTTCTGAGAACAATAGCAATTTTCTGTTCACAAACGTCCGAAATGTTATTTCCAAAAATGGTTGGTTGGTTTGTGGGGTTTAATGTCCCAAAGCAACTCAGGCTATGAAAGACGCCGTAGTGGAGGACTCCGGAAATTTCGGCCACCTGGAGTTCTTTAACGTATACTGACAGCGCACAGCACACGGGCGCCTTGCCTTTTGGCTCCATCGAAAAGCGGCCGCCGAAGCCGGGACTCGATCTCTCGTCCTTGGGAACAGTAGTCGAGCGCCATAACCACGAGTGTGCTGTTGGGCTAGGCCGTCAATCATGGTAAATAAAAGGGGTGACTGCGCCCAAAGAGACACGGACGAGAAGAAATGTAACACCAATAAGCGCATACTCGCGACTGATATTATTCGACAAAAGACGCACCTTATATAGCTCCAAACTGTCATAACATACACTATGTGCAGTCTAGAAACCTGCCATTATTCTTACACAGTTTGATGAACAGGTTACTGACGCAAGCATTTGCCCTTCTTTCTTATACAGAACTCCTCGGCCCAGTCACGCGCAGCCAGGTTACGGCTCCCCGTCAAAACTTTGGTATATGCCAGCAAAAGGAGTCATGGCTTTTCGCGTGTAGCAGTCGGGCATGCGCCACAGTGCCACAGTAAATTCGACCCAATTTGTGATTTCAACGAAGGCTGCCCTTCTTTGAAGCGCGCCTTCAAACAACGGCCCGTGTCACTGATGTATTCCCTGCCACAGGTGAGGGGGATCTCGGGCAAAACACTCGGCGCATGTGGCGTTTCCTTCTTTTTCTCTGTCTATATCCCAGTGTGCGCTGTTTTTTTTTTTCACCATGACCCGTCAGGCACCTGACGAAACGAGTGGCATGACGCTTCACGCTGTTCTCTTTTTTCTTCCCTCCGGACATGACCTGGGGGAGAAATGAGGCAAAAACGACCGGCACACCGTGCCGTTCAGGTTGCCACAGTCTTTAGGTTGTGGGAAATCCTGTGCAAATACGCTAGAACCGCTGGCCTCATTACCGTAGAACGGCCACTATCCCGGCACGTCCTATATTCAGTTTGTGCACAAGTTTCTCTGCCCCTGTAACATTCATCGAAACAGGAAAACCAGCCTTCGTCATTCTAATGACCTGGTTATTGTTTCCGTTGAAGCTCTGATGTACCAGGTGTGCGCAAGACTTCGACAAGACGCCCTACAAGCAATACGTTCCGATGGCTCGTTTTACAGTCTTGGAATGTGCAGACCCGAAAGGCACCAAGTCTCTTCGTACCCGTGTCGAGAACGTCCAGCACACGTGACCTGGTGTTAACGTCAGGCTAATATCTAAAAACTGCAGCTTCCGGTAATTCACAAATAAAGGTTAGTCTTCCCAATCATCTGAGAACCGATACAACCTCTTCCACAGTTACAGTGGAACCGTCGCACCGGGTTGATCGACACCATATAGTTATCAACATATCTAAAAACTTTCAGAATCATAAAATTTCGACTGCAAACAATTATCAAAGCGTGCGTGGAAAATAACTAGCAGATGATTATAAGATTATACGATAGTTACTGGCACAGGGCGAAATCAATTTGCACACAGTGAACGCGGTTTAAAAGAGCTATTGAAACTGCAAAAAATATATTCAATTCTTTTTAGAATTTCAGTGAGTCAGATATGTAAGCGATGCGTTTTGGAACACCATTCCAGCCCTTTATAGCTTGTGACAAGGCAGGAAATATAAATGCATGGTTTCGGCCGAATAGACGTTGGAAACTTAGATTGTTGTTCAGACGGTGGGAGGTGCAAGTCGGTCTAGTAAGTGGCACTATTGATACGTGATGACTGTGGATTAGTTCGTGTAGTAAGCAAATATGCGCGATATTCCTACGTGATTGTAAGCTTGTGAGCGATAAGGACAACTTGATGCTAGTCATGCTGGAATTGCGGCTGTAATCACGGGAAATAAAACCTGCTGCATGCATGGTTTTGAACAGCTTCTAGGGATTTGCTTAGATACTTCTGATGGGGTGACCAGATAGCAGATGAATATTCTAGTTGAGGGCGAACGAAGGTTAAATATTCACGCTTGCGAGTAGAAACGGGTACGCTGTGTAGATTTCGCTTTAGATAGCCGCCGTGCGCGATGCTTTGACGGTTATGTTTTCAATTTGCGTCGCCCATGAAAGATTTGCGATAAGATAAACGCTGAAATATGTAAGGGAAGATGTGCGGTTTAGTGTAATCTTGTTGAGTGCATAAGCGTAAGTTGAATTTGAATACTTCCGACTGGCTAATTATTTCGCATTTTTCCGTGTTAAATGTCATTTGCCATGACGTGCACCAGCTAGTTACGCACTCCAGGTCCTTATGTAGGGTGACATGGTCAGTGAGAGAACGGATTTTACGATTAATTAAGCAGTAATCGGCGAACAGTTGAACTGATAGTGTATTGTGAGATAACAGGTCATTGACATATATTAAATATAATAAAGAATCGAGGAAGCTACCTTGAGAAATGCCAGATGAGACGTCGCTAAGGGAAACCGCGAACTGCTTGCGAAATGACATTATCACATAACCACCATCTCAGCATTATGCAGCTGACCGCTTACTCGGGCGTGACCTCAAGCAAGCGTTCTCGCACTTAAAAAAAAATTGCTTATGTTACACTTATCCGCCAAAAAATTGAATACGCTTGAGCCTTACGGGATTCTGAACAAGCATATCTTATAAACAATATTAAATACTTGCAAAAACCGTGCTACTCGCTTCATCTTTTCGATTATTCCCGCTTTTAAATTCACAGCATTCAAACAACGTGCCGGGTTACTCGCTTAACCTTATTTCATAAACTATCATCATGTCACCCTCCATGACGACTTATTGCCGCCTCCGGAACAAAGTAAAACGTTTCACTTTCCACCGAGTCAAATCTATCCGCAAGATCATTCATTCCGCTCACAATGATAGACCCGAATAACCAGGCATCACACATCGCTACTGAAGATAACTTAGTCTTTTCATCACTTTTTGCAACAAAAATGCAGTGAACCGGCCTATTTGGTATTGCTTTGCGTAAAGCTTTGTGCATTTTTGCCATTTGGCTGGTCACCAAGTGTGTTGTGTGATTTTCAGTTGCTGAAATGTTAGTACTGTATTTTAGATGTATGTGTTCGTGTGCCCCCCCCCCCCCCCCGCCCACTGGGCCCACCTTCATGTGGTACCGTCACACGAGGGCCTTTAGGGTTACGCGAAATAAATAAATAAACAATGCGGTGCCAACAAATATGTTTTGGATTTATGCGGGAGGGAAGTTCTAATTGAATATGTAATCGGCGCTCCTCCAGAGAGTCCTACTCTTGCTCCAGCTTGATAAAGGAACGTCGGAGCAATAGTTGTTAGAAACAATCCGCGTTGAATTATTCTACTCAGGCTACAGCATAGCACAGAAGGTCCCGACTTGAGAATCCCATACAGCGTAGGAATATCCCCTAATTGATATCACGTTAGCCAAATATAACGGATCTTTGACCTACTAGCTGCGGTCAACTATGTGGGTGAGGCCTTTGCCCTGCAGTAGGAATAGTCCGGATGCTGCTGATGATAATAATTGGAATCGTGGTATTAAAACATCGGAGATCGTGATTTTATTTTGCCTTAGAACCGAGGAACATATGTATGGCATTAGTATTGATCCCAAATGTAGCTGCCGGAAAGTAGCCGATGGCGTGTTACCATATATCTCACTACTTTGAGAATGTTTCGCGACGTTCGCCGGTTAGCATAAAAAGCACCAGATTTGCGGAATAAATTGATGGTAAATTTGAACAGAGGGAAGAAATTGCGGCTAGGTAAAGCGCATTCCGTAGAAAAGGTGCCTGTTCACAGCGTTCAAAATTGTGTCCTAAGCACCCTATAGGATTAACTTTATCTGGCGTTGCACATGCATGCGTCGTTTCACATGCCACCTCGAAATGCTGTTGTCGCGTCCGAAAAACATCGCCTTTGATCTGGGCAGCCGAATGGCAAGAGACAAAAGAGCAGAAAACAACGCACTATACTCGTAATTTTTGGGTGCGCCTCTTCAGCGTCTTGTCAGATAACGCGGCGCACCCCGCCAGCTTGCGTAAGCAGCGCCGTATGCTGTCGCCCCCAACAGTGTTACAGGGCCTTGATCCCTGCTGCTAACCGGGAGCCGTTGGCCGCGGTCTCGCACTCCGCCTCTGTCGTCTGCTTCCTGTTGCTCACTGCGCACGCGTGGATTCTGCTTTCTCTTTTTTGTTTCTTCGTTGACAGTAGCGCTCAAGCGCTTGACACTCCAAGAATGTGGAACAAAACGGTCGAAAGCTGGAGTGGCTGGCTGCAGCGAGCGAAATCGACGACGACGAAGCAGCGTTCGGGGCGGCGCTCGCGCTGCACGCCGTCAGCTGAGCAAACACAGGTGGCACCCGCATCGAAATGGCCGCACCGGACGCCGCCGCGGTGCGGTCGTCCCAAGATTCCAACGCCCGCCCTCACGTACTGAAAATCCTCGCCGAAGATGTACAGGCCGCTGACTTCCAGTGGTCGCTGTTCGTGGCCGCGCTGCGATCTTACCGCTACGACACCGTGTTGCGGCCCTTCCCTTCATCATTCGCCGACCTTGCCACTGACACCAAGCACATAGACGAGTTGCGCGACGTCGCCGCCAGGATACCGCCACTCTCCGCACTGCTGCCCGTAGCGACGGCGACCGCCAGCGGCGGCGCCTCGGACGGCTTCCCTAAAAACATCCCTCCAGAGTCCTGGGAGCTTCTGCTCTGGGTCCTCACGTCGGGCGGTGTCCGTCTCAAGTCCCGCAAAAAGGAGGACATCCCTGAGGTCAACGGGTCTGCCGTCGACGCCGTCTTCGAGGTACAGCACAGCTTGCAGACAGACAGGCGCTTCGAGAGCGCCCGCGGCGACCGAGAGGTCTTCTTCGCCTACCACGGCTCGCGGCTGGACAACTTCTACTCCATCCTCCACAACGGTCTCCTGGCGCATATGAATAAGAACGCCCTCTTCGGCACCGGCACCTATCTGTCGAGCGAGCTGAGCGTCTCGGCAACATTCAGTCCGGCTGGCTACGGCTGGCAGCACTCGATCGTCTCCCCGGAGTTATCTTGCGTGGCAATGTGCGAGGTCGTTGACCACCCGGACGTGAAGTGCCAGGACAGGGCTCGCAGCAAGCCGTCCAGGGCCTACGCCGAGGACTCCATGGGGGGCAAGATTCCCGAGAAGTACTACCTCGTGCAAAACAACTCAGTGGTGCGCGTCAAGTACCTGCTCGTATACACCGCGTCACGCCCGCAGCCTCCTACGCCGGACATCTTGCCGGCGGGCATGTTGGGGTCCGCGGATACCTGCTGCTCGATGACCTGGCAGGACTTCTTGCGGAAGAACAAATCGTGGCTTATGGTGGCCGCGTACGCGGCTCTCTTGTGCGGAATAGGACTTTCCACTTCCAACATGGGCCACAAGCTCATGCTGAAGTTCTTCCACCGGTGACGATAGCACCAGTCGTTCGCCACGTTCCACTCCCATTCCTGAAACTGTATGGGGAACGGCGAAATTGGCGGGCGTTTTTGCCTAACATTGAGTTCCATTAAGCAAAACGCAAGGACTCTCTAATTTTCAAGTTCTGATGGCGGCAAGATGTGTCATCAAAGTTCAGTTCTCTGTGATACCCAGAATGCTGCCTTTCCAGTAGCCAGAAAATTGTATTTTGTATACGCGAAGGCGATGATTGTAGTCTGTTTACATTAACTGAAGTGCGGGTAGTGTACAACGCTCACAAGTGCTTCTGTGATATAAATTGCGGTGCCACCTGATTTTAATTTGCTTGCGTGTGGTCCATTGTCACGGCTGCGTTCGACTAAAGTAATTGCCTTATACGAGACGCCGACTTGCGTTATCTTTCGTCCGTCTATAATAGTCTTTCAAATAAGTATCTGCTACGCAGCTTTACAGCACAGCAAATGTTCGAATGGCGCTGAAGCGCTTAAACCTCTTTAGGGCTCTAGGAATAAGAACATACCTCATCGCTCATCGTGCTGTCTCTGCGTTGTTGTTGTTGTTGTTGTTGTTGTTGTTGCTGGCGTTGCATCGTCGCTTTCACCTTTGTGTGTGTTGAAGCGGAGGTTCCGCGCCGCCCTCTCATCTGTGCTGTTGGTCGGTGCTGTTAACATCCTTTTACTAAATGAAGCAAACCTAGAGATGGGCCCCACCGCGCGGTGGTGGGAACCGAGGGTTTGCAGGTTCTACAAACCTTGTGTCCACGTCGACTGCTAGTTCTATTCCCATTTGGCCTAACCACGTTAAATGATTCGTAGATCGTTTTTTGCCGCCCGAAAAGTTGCGCACTGCATGTAATTTAAAACCTCCCTGCCGCCGTGAATACGTTTCAAAGCAGTGATTTCTGAATACGAAGGCAAGATACCTTACTAAATCGTGTTTCTTGCAGCACTGAATAGTGTACAAAAAAGTCACCCCTACACGTGCCACTAAAAAAGAGAAGGGATAAAATGGACCTGGGCTGTTTATGTCGATAATTGCGCCGTTTTTATGCGTCTTGATGTGTCTATGACCTAGGGTACGAACGCGTGCCCGCTCTTCAAAGACTTGCCGGCCTATTAGCATGGTGCGATAGTTGTCATTAGGCGCGCACATCGAAGTTCCTTTGCTTTTTCTGCCAGCAGAGGGCGATTGCGCGCGATAAAATCGCGCTTTTTTTAGGATGGCCCCGGGCCCTGAGGCCACCAGTGTAAACAAAGGCGACCAGGAGGATGAACCTAGATCAGGAAAACAAAGAAGCCATAGAAGAAGCAACATTCATAAGCGCAAGAGCCAAATTAAGTCAGACATAGGATATATTAACATGCAAGGTGGAAGGAATAGGCTAAAATGGGAGGAAATAGAAGAGCAGCTAAGGCAGGAGAAGTTAAGGGTTTATGGATTTGTGGAGACACATCTTCGGGACATGGAGCAACCACCCTGTAACCGTGATTATTAATAGGAATACTGCAACAAAACAGAGGGCAGCAGAAAGGGAAGGGGAATTGGGGCATTAATCCATAAAAGTACGAATTGGCAAAGAGTCAAACAAGAATGCAAGGAACAATTAAGGCTAAAAGGAAAAGTGGCAGGGGAGCAAACACTCCTTGGCTTTGTATAGCTGTGGACAGGAGCAACCGCCAAAGAGGGGGGGGAAATGTAGAATGTATAAGCAGGTCACATTCATGAGCTAGGAAAAGGATGCGAGATAATTATAGTAGGGGGCATGAATGCTCATATAGAAGATATGGATGGATATACAGACTTGACAGGTACCATGCTGCTGGATATGTGTGAATGACACGACTTAGTTGTCTGTAACAGTACTGGGAAGTGTGACGGGATAATAACGTGGGAGGTAGGGAATCTGCATTCGACAAGAGATTATGCGATAATGACACACAGGATGTACGATAGGCTAGGGGTCATGAACATAGATGAACATGACGCGCCAGGAGTCTAGACAGTGATCACAAACGTATCAAGCTGAGTTTCGGAATAAGAACTAATGCGGGAATGAAGCATGATGACCAGTCAGATGGGATCTTTTACTCAGAGCAGCAAATGGAAACAGCAAGCAACCAAATTGAAGCAGTAATCTCTGAGGATAATAAAGCAGAGTGGACATACACAAAGTTAATGGGACTGTTTGGGCTAGATCTGGCTAAGGTGCGAGTCGGTAAAAAAAGGACAAGACGAAAATCAAACAGCTGGTGGGATGGGAGGTTAAGAAGGCCATGGAGAAACGTCAGGAAGCATCTAGGGAACACAGATATTCTAAGCGTAGGGGAGAACCAGAAGCACATGTCGAGAGAAAATGGGATAAATGCATAAAATGTAGAAGGGAGGCATCCTACCTAATCAATGACAAAATTAAAAGATAGGGGTCCCAGTGGTTGTCAGAAGTAAAGAAAGAAGATAAAAATGCAGCTAGGAAATTCTGGCAACATCTGAATTCCCTTAATAATAAGACTAGCCTAGAGCAGATGCCTGTTGTTACAGATCAAGGTATCCGGCTAGAAGGAAAAAAGGCGATAGAACATATCCGACTAATGATGTCAGAAAAGTTTAAAAGAACAAAGAAATGTCGTAGGCGCCTTAGTAGAGGAGGATAGACCGGTTAGTGCAATTGTTTCTATTGGACAAATAGAGTAGGAAAGGGCCGAGAAGAGAGTACCAAGTAGCACATCAGCAGGCCGTGATGGTATTTCTATTATGTTACTAAAGACATTGGTCCCAAAGTCTAAGGAAATGTTGATGGATGATAAAGTTCCTGATGAATGGAGACTAAGTAGGATGAATATGATATTTATTTATTTATATATGATTACCCTCAAGGCCAGGGGCATTTCAGAGAGGAGTGGTTACAAAAATAATAGAACAGAGATTAAAGAACAAAATTGAAAAATACAAGCGTCATGTTCCTGGCTATACATTTTTTAGCTGCTATAGTAAGAATATAGCTTATAGCTGTATGTGCAAGGCGAAAATAACATTGGTAATTGTAGCAGCAATGACTACAATTGTTAAGAGCCTGAGTATACAATGTTAGCTAAGTTGGCACGGAATCGTAGGCTTTCTTGAATGCTGGAATCCGGGAAGGTGATTCCAAACTGCTGATGTGCGGGGAATGAACGACTGCGAACAAGCTTTGGTTTTGTATGATGTGATGCCGACTTTTTCTGCATGATCAAGCCGGGATGAGATCAAATACGGAGCAGAAATGAGTTCATCTCGTAGAATGGGGCAATTGTAAAAACTTTTATGAAATAGGCATAACCGTGAGAATTTTTGACGAGAGGCTAAAGTATAGGAAGGTTTAGCGTGTTTTTCATGGAGGTGACACTTGCTGTACGATTGTAGTTAAGCAGGATGAACCGGACAGAGTTGTTTTCTACTAGCTCGAGTGAATTAGTTAAGTTAGCGGAGCTTGGATCCCAAATTGCTGATGCGTATTCGAGTTTAGTGCGGACAAGCGCTTTATACAGTGTTAGTTTTAACGAAGTATGAGCGGCGGAGAAGTTGCGGCTCAGGTAGCCTAACATGCTGTTAGCGTTGTTAATTACTTTGTTAATGTGGAGTGGCCAAGTGAGAGAAGTTATATGGACGTCAAGATACCAATATGATGTAACAGCCTCGAGTATAGTGTTATTAAGATGACATGCATTAGTAGTAGGTGATGCGCGGGAAACACGTAAAACTTTGCATTTTGAAGAATTAAGTTGCATTAGCCATAATTTACACCACGCGAATATGGAAGTGAGATCATCTTGTAGAGCACAGAAATCGTTAATGTCGTTAATTTCACGAAAAATAACGCAGTCATGAGCAAATATGTGAGTGTTGGAAGATACACAATTAGGTAAGCCGTTAATATAAATTAGAAAGAGGAGGGGGCCTAATACCGAACCCTGGGGTACGGCCAGATTCGACGGGACTTAATGAGGAAGATGTATTGTTAGCAGCTACGAACTGAGAGCGGTTTCAAAGAAAATATTCAAGCCAGGAAAAAAGATTTGGATCGAGGTTAAGTTTATTTAGCTTGAGGAGTAAGTTTATGGGGTACTTTTTCAAACGCCTTTGCGAAGTCGAGAAAGACGCAGTCGGCTAATGAGCGGCGATCGAGGATGTCATGAAGTTTGTGCGGGAATGATACTAACTGGGTTTCGCAAAAAAAAACCGCTTACGGAAACCGTGCTGTGTACTAGTAAAAAATGAATTGCAATCCAGGAAGTTTGCAATGCCTGAATATAATATGTGTTCTAAAACTTTACATGGAATGCTTGTTAAGGACATGAGGCGGTATTTCAGGGGTGAATTCTTGTTACCTGATTTATAGATTGGGATCACAACTTTCCGACCGTCCAGTCAGCAGGTAGGGCACCAGTTTGAAGGGACTGCTGAAATATCTTAGACAGTAATAATGAACAGTAAGTTTTAGCACCCTTTAGAAATTTTGAATTGATTAAGTCACTGCCTGGGCTAGAACATGTTTATTGAGGGGAAGGGGGACAAAGCTGACATAAGCAACTACCGTCCCATAACAGTAACATCAGTGGTCTACAGGGTTGCCAAGATACTTTTTTGGGCGAGTTGGTACTTATCCATTATTAATATAAACAGCGCGAACACGAAGACAAGGGACAAGATACAAGAAAGCCACAGTACAAGCGCTTGTACTGTGGCTTTCTTGTATCTTGTCCCTTGTCTTCGTGTTCGCGCTGTTTATATTAATAATGAATAACTACAGGGTTGCGATGCAGATTATAAAGGACAGACTGCAGGCATGGGTAGAGAGCAAGGGGGTGCTAGAAGAGCTACAGAGTGGTTTCCGGAAACAAAGGATGTTAGAGGACAATCTGTTCTCATTGACACAGTGTATCGAGGTAACAGAAAAGGAACACAGACCCCTATGGCTAGCTTTTTTGGATATTAAAGGAGGCTATGACAGTGTACTTCAAGAACACTTATGGAGTATACTGGATGTGTTAGGTGTGGAATGTAGAGCAACCAATCTTTTAAAAGATATTTATAAGGATAACCAGGTGCTAATAAAATGGGAAAGAAAGGTGTCGAAGCCTGTAGAGATAAAAAAGGGGCTTGGACAAGGATGTCCCTGTCACCTTTGTTGTTCATACTGTACCTGCAAGGATTAGAGAGGGGAATGGACTCGGCTCCAACCTTTCCTTATTCAAGCAAGGCGAATTTATCGAACAGTATTTACCAGGACTAATGTATGCAGATGATATAGTACTGATGGCTGACAACAGGGTAGATTTGCAGGAGTTGATAGATATCTGCGGTACAGAGGGAGACAAGTTAGGTCTGCAGGTGGTCTGCAGTTTAGCAAGGAAAAATCTGCAGTCATGATTTTTAATGATAATGAGTCCAGCGAACATAGGATACAGGAGGACATGCTGGAAGTGGTGGATAAGTACAAGTATCTTGGGGTGTGAATAAGTAATGGAGCTGAATATCTAACAGAGCATGAAAAATATGTGGCAGCCAAGGAAAGCAGAAATGTAGCCGTGATTAAAAACTGGGCGCTGTGGAATTACAATAGGTATGAAGTGGTGCGAGGGATTTGGAAAGGGGTGATTGTTCCTAACCTGACTTTTGCCAGTGCAGTCCTGTGTACGAAATCATAGGTCCGAGCACGGTTTGAAATTAAGCAGCGCGGAGTAGGTAGGTTTGGTTAGGGAGCTCATGGGAATACGCCAAACTAAGGTGTGCAGGGTGACCTGGGATGGTCTTTGTTTGAGAGCAGGAAAGCTGGCAGCAAGATAGCGTTTTAGCAACGATTGGGAAAAATGGGAGAAAAGCGGTGGGCTAGGAAGGTCTTCAGCTACCTCTGCATGACGTATGTCGACACAAGATGGAGAAGGCGGACAAGAAAATCGGCAAGCAAATATTTGGACAGTAGTAGGGGAACCAGCCAGGAATAGTCAATTAGGAAAAAGGTTAAAGAAATAGAGAGGGGTCTCTGAAAAACAGGGATAGAAACCAAATCAGTATTGGAAGTGTACAGAACTTTCAAGCAGGAAATAGCCAAAGAAAACATTTACGATAATTCTAGAGGCAGGTCATTGTTGTTCGAGGCTAGGACAGGAGTATTGAGGACTAAGAGTACTGAGGTAAGTACCATGAGATAGACATGCTGTAGTGTGTGTGGGGAAGATGAGGAAACGGCTGAACACTTAATAATTTCCTGTAAAGTGCTCCGTCTTATAGTTCAAGGCAATGGGGGAGATTTAGATGAAGCCAAAGCGTTGGGGTTTAAGGACAATGGAGGAAAAATAGACTTCAAAAGGTTAGAAATAACCAAACGAAAGTTAGCTGATTGGTGGCTGAAATCAAGGCAGGAATAGGTACAAACTGTAATCCTATTTACGGCTAGGCGGCCTGTGGTGCTGCCACCCGATTCAAAGGGTTCATCAGCATTATCCATCCATCCGTTCGTCAGTTTCGCGACAATTATAACACCAGCATTAAAGCTGTCTGTGGCAACATTTCTGGATGCTCCAGATGTGACCGATGTATTTTGTTTTATCTTGTATCGTGTTGTATTGTACTGTACCGTACTGCACTATACAGTATTGTATAGTGCAGTACATTTGCCGGTCACGAAAGGTTGAAATAGTAAACAGGATGGGTTTTTGAAGGATTTAGCTAATGGCTGGTAAAATAAAAATGGGTCTATAGTTCTCAGTGTTATCGCTTTGCCCACACTTGGAAAGAGATTTAACAATGGCAATCTTTACACCAGGTGTAATATTTCCCTAGGTGTAATATTCCCGAAATAGAAATTACGCTGCATTTTATACAAATAATTCAAAACACTGAAGACTGTGCTGTAAGTGCAATAATGTATAGATGAAACAAAGAAAACAGTACGACTGCCTCAGTATGCATCAATTTTTACTTCTGAATTTCGTGCTTTTTGCGTCGCTGTAAAGACAATAATGTAGGGAACATCAAATATCATCATCATCAGCCTGATTATACCCACTGCAGGGCGAAGGCCTGTCCCATATTTTTCCACTTAACCCGGTACATCAAATATAGCTTCATCTATACAGATTGTTGAAATTACTGATGGCAATGAACTCCAATACTGCTGTTGGACCACTGATAGGAAACATAACAAATAGCATAGTAAAGGTCATGACACAGAAATACTGTAAAGTTCTTTTGGGTTCTATTGGGATTAGTGGTAATAAGAGAGCAGAGACATGCGCTGCACATACATGAAGTTAGCGCGCAGCAAACTAAGAGTTATAGTGTCAAGCTGCCTGGGAAAATGAAGCAAACAACAACCTGCATTCCGGAAAGCCCTTAATAGAAGAATGGAAATCATGTCAGCCTCAGGAACGCTTCATTTATTTAATGTTATGTCATCCAAGCATAGGACGGCCGGAACATACAATTTCCTACTAACAAAAAAAAAAGGGGGGGTGGGCAAAACTGTACGTGAATCGTTTGATGATTAGTTCACTGAAATCATATTTTAATCACATGTGTAAAAAACTCGAAGAACTGAGAAAAACCATTTTACTTTGTTTTAAAGTCTTCAAGTCCAATTTCTTCCAGCGTTGCTTTTAGGCGAACACGCATTTGTCAATTTTGCGCATTTTTTTTTTTTTTTTTTGCGTTTTTGAAGAACGTCAGAGTTCTAGGTCAGATATAGGTATCATAACATCTATGGGCGGAAAGCAAACTAGAGACCATCTAATCTTACGTTTAGTGAATGACAACTGCAGTTGCTTATGCACTATAAATCTCCTATATAACTAACATGATATCATTAGCTGCCTATATTCCAAATAGAACAGTACAGCTCGCTCGACTCTGATCTGGTCTCTGACCAGTAACCCGCATAATTTGAGTCCGAAAGGGATCATTTTGACAGCCGCTAGTTGCTCCTTTCATTAATTAATTATTAATTATCTCCTTTTGTGAAATTGCTATGGTGTGCATGACGGTACGTGCCTATGAGCTTCAGAATATTGAAAATCTACGTTGGTAACACTCACTCATGCTGGATTGTCAGCATTATTTGTAAACGCTCCGCGAGTGTCGACCTGTTTATACTGACTGCCTTTGACCTTTGCTTGGCCTGTACGAGGACACCACTTGAGCCCATTACGCTGCGAGCAGTGCTCGCGTGCCAGGCGCGTGTCGAAGGACGGGCCCGAATTGATCCTTCCGGAGTTGTACGCGGGCCCGTTACCACGGTGACGTCGTGCACGGCGGGCCACGCGCGGTCCGGGACGGAACAGTCTGGTTTTGCGTGATCGCTTTCGATGTGCGCGTGTGTACGCGTGTAATGCTGAGGATTTCGTACAGTGACGATGTGGCGCTGGAACGCTACCTGCGAGGTAAACTCTGCCCCTGTTCTTGACGTTGATACACTCTACACATCTTCCGGAAACTATTAAATTATTTGCGAAGGGCTGCGACACGACGTATAACGTAAAAAGCTGTGCGAGCGTTTCTGTCACGTATTAGTTCTTGAATCCCTCGATGCTTCGACCAAGCGGTGAAATTACGATGTTTTCGTTTAATTTAATTTGGTGATCGCTCTATGACTTTTCTGAGGACAAACGCTGTTGTGTGGGGGTTTGGTGGAAACGTGATCATGAGCGTGCCCATATTTTCGTAAACAAGGATTCTATTTGAATCCTGTGAAGATTCAAAGCTACGCGGACGTCGGTACTGTGCAAGCAGAATCATTACGCGAATACGGCCTTCACGAACTGCAGTGTGAAAAGTTTCGGTGCCAGCATACAGCGCATACGTGTTTATATCCATGGGGGTGCACTGGATAGTTTTCAGTATTTGTTTCGCACTGTACGGGCAAACCAGTACTCTCTACCTTCGCATCAGTCGCGCATTGCAACATCGCCACCACGACAACACAGCACCGGTCGCTTGCAGTGTTCACTGGCTCAGCATGCAACAGGCAGCGCGGTATCATATGAAAGTGCAGTCCAAGACCGGCCGACTGGAAAATGTGTAGATTGCTAAACGAAGTGGCGTCCGTGTGCTGTGCGATGTCAGCGCACGTGAAAGATCCCCAGGTGGTCGAAATTACTCCGTAGCCCTCCACTACGGCTCCTCTTTCTCCCTTTTCCACTTTCACTCCCATCTTCCTCCCTTCCCTTACGGCGCGGTTGAGGTGTACACACAGCAAGTGTGATACATACTGCGCCTTTCCCTTCCTATGAACCAATTATTATTATGAGTCGCGTAGAGAATGAAAACAAGCAGCAAGATGTCTTGAAAAACATGATCAAAACAGCATCCAAAAGAGGAACAAAATATAGTCAAATACAATACATATATACAATCATTGAAAGCGATAAAAATGATAAAAAGAAAGTGAGACTATACCTACAAAAACAGATTAGGAACAATTCTTAGAGCATATGCAAAATTAAGCAGCAGTATAAGTGAAGTAAATACAAATGACTTGAAAGAGGAAGTAAAATCTTATAAAAAGCACCGTTCAGAATATAAAACTACGAACTTCCAATAAAGAGGAGGAAAGCGAGTTTCTGAAGATATCAACATGAGGACAAAGAAAATTAAGCAGCAGAGTGAGAATGCAGAAGCGGAGAAACTTGAAATGGTCTGAATTCCCTCATGCTCTTCCGCGGAATTCGCAGGATGCACTCCAGGATTTCAGAGCACCTAATGTGGCCATGGAGGAGTTTGTACAGGAAAATGATTTCTGCCACGACCCGACGGCAGTTAAAGGAAGGAAAGAGCGGCGGGTTACTCTGCGTGGAGTGAGAGATGGAAGCTGTGCAGGAGAAATGACGATGGTTGAAATGTGCGAAAAACTTGTACTGTACTTTGTCGATTTTGTCCCAGTTTCATTTGCAAGTGCCACTCCAAACAAGAGACGCACATTCCAAAGCGGCAAGCACACAAGACAAGTACACCTTTAAGAAAGGAAGTGGAATACGGATCTCTTTCGAAAGCCTGCAGATGAATCCAATTGTGCGCGTAGCTCGCAGTGCAATGCGTTTAGTATGAGAGGAGAAGCTGGAGGGCACGGTCGAAAAGTACGCCTAGGTCATTAATTCATCAACCCTGTACAACATCATGGAATACATAGAATAAAGGTAAATAAGGTTATGCCTTTTACGAGTAAATGAGACAACCTTAGCTTTAGAAGAATTGCGAGTAAGTTGATTCTTAGTGCAGTAATTAGAGAAAAGTCCGATTGAAAAGGTATGCAATCTTGAAAAGAACATATTACCTTGAATATTTTTATATCAGCAGCATAAAAGAGGAAAGAGGAGTTCTCGGCCACGAAGTGGGTTAAATACTGTAACTTGAGGAACATCACTGGTTTCAGAGTAAACGAAGGAGGTCTGTCCATTGATACTGGCAAAGCACTAGCCTCATGGCCCACCACAAACGGGCCAAATGAGGTCATGCAGAGCAGGGCATAACCCCGGATCGACGCTTGGCCAGCGTCACGACGCATTAACCCGTCGTTTGCCGGCATCTCAATAAAATGCATACATACATACATACATACATACATACATACATACATACATA
>JAJIZL010018710.1:690995-707787 GCA_023969395.1 Amblyomma maculatum | reverse complement strand
GTGTGTGTGTGTCAGCACGTTTGTTCCTTTGCGGAAGTGTTCGAGTCCGCCTTCCGCGAATGACGTTGATCGATGTTCTTCCGAAATTTCTTCTCTTTGCGCTCTTTCCTGTAAGAGCGGCCGACGAAAACGGCTTCTATCGTTTCCTGTACTTACGAGAGCTACTGGCGCGTCGAATACGTGAGCTTAGATATCCGCCTCTGCGGTCGTTGTTAATCGTATCGTTTTTTTTTTTTTTTTTTTTTCCATCCATAACTACCGATGATGAGCGGTAGCGAACTCTCCTCGGAGGAAGTAACGGTTAAAGCGACATATTTTATGTTCTAACATTTTCTGGGAAGGGATACATGAGCAGTAAATCTAATCTAACTGAAATGGTACCCGGCTGTATTGTGTGCCCTCGCTTAGGAAGCAACAAACAATTGCAGTGCTTGACCTAGATTGCAAAGGAAAGTAAATAGCAAACAAAAACAACTCGCTCCTACTGTAGCTCCCTCATAATCAGCCGTGTCCATTTAATAAGAGGGTCGTTGCCGATCTATAAATCTCCGCGTCGGAAGCAAACTGGGATCGGTGCTGTAGCAGTCGCCGTGGCCCACTTTGACTTGAGGGGAAGAAAGAGCAATAAACAAAAAAAAAAAAAGTCAAAACAAGTTGGATTGTCGCTCTGGGCGTTGTTATTGAAAGCTGGTTTCTGTCGCAACTTGCCACTCCGCGTGTTTGAGATTCCAGAGATTGTACACCGAGACCCTCCATACGCTCCGTATACACCGCGCGAGTGATAAAAGGGAGACCTCGGTCGCAGGACCGGCGGCTGGTTGGCTTCGTTGAGAAAAAAAACCACCAGGCTTTGCTTCGTTTTGCTTGGTATTCGTGACGAGAAACTTGCCGCGTCCCTCCTCCTCCCAAAAGAAGGCCAAAAAAAGAAAAACAGAACGCTAAAAGATAAATGCTGTTCGAATTAGTTTTCCTTGCTAAAGTAATCTTTGCGAACAACTTAAAGTGATGTCTTCCCGAGAGTTATGTAACGGCGACACAGTTTAGGCTTCTGACTTCTTATGAGCGTAAATTTATTTGCTTCGTTGTACGCGGTTCTAGCAGGACATATTTCGGCCCAACTCGTTTCACCGGATTGTTTCACACTGAACAAACATTGTACGTCCCAGTGTTGTTTCTAAAGGAGCGCTGCAAAATGAACGTTTTCAAGAAGTTTTGGTCTAACTATAATTAGCCGTTTGATTACCATAAATTAACCTTCCTTTAAAATGACGTATAACCTTGCAAGAGCATACAGGCCCGACAGTTTTGAAGGTACTCGAATTTTACTAAGTGCTTTCATAGGACCAGTTACCCATGAGCGCGAGATTGACAATAGATCACAGTCTACGCATGCGTGGCTCACAGCTAAAGGCTGCAATGGAGACAAACATATATAATCGTTGTGGAAAGGGACCCCATAAGCGACAATGGTGGACTAATCAGCAAAGTATTCTAATGAGATAATGCCTCTCTGCATGAGTTCTATGAATGGCACAGTCTAAGCAATTTATTGCGGTGTACTTATAGTTGAACATCTTCAAGAACAATGGGAAGTGTTGCGGGATACGATGCGGGAATATGCACGTTTGATTTCAACATTATAATGTCGCTGACACATTACTAATAATACATATTTTAAACGGTTAGCTATTGTCACAAGGTACATAAGACAGTTTTTTGTTTTCAACATCATTTGGGGCAGAGCATTAACACAATGTTGCATCTAATATTGGACCAATTGTTATGATGAAACGCATCATGTTTGTTGCTGTATAATAATATTTCTGTGTTATCTGTAAAGTTACCTCAGCCCATAATGTTATAACAGGTACTACCAAGTTTTGTGTCTCATTCGATCTTGACATGGGTTACTCGTGTGCGTCGGTACCGCGAATTAAACCCGCTATTCCTTCCTCCCCGTGTTCGCTATAGGTGGCGGAGTGCCCATGTTAGCTTTGCTCATTGGGTTAAAAGAATAAGTACTTAAGTACAAGAAAATGCGCGAAGCTCTTTTGCGCGCCTTGCACATTGTCATGTGCTTCAAACCCGCACCAGGTTATTTTTGTTTTTTCGTCAGTTTTGCATGCGAAATTTGTCTTGTATCGAGGTCCGTGTGATGCAGTTGTGGCTGCCAGTTTGCTTCAGAGATTCTAATGCGGCTAGCCTTAATATTCCACGATGTCCCACCGAGTGGCCTACAGCCATGCTCTTTTCAGGCACTTTCTTTTTAGAATGCTCGTCCTGAACTCTTCCACGCCGCTTAATGCACTCGCGTGCTTGGATGTGAATAATAATGAAATAAAAGAATAAGAACCGGCGCACTGGACACGCATAGACTGGAAAGGGTAAGGGGGGAGGGATTGTGAAGGCGCCTTTGGCTACGTTTAAAGAGGCAGGAAGATTTGAATGATTTGAATGAATAATGAAGAAAAAAAGCAAGTCCGCTTTGTCCTGACCTACTTTAATGTTGCGGGAGATGTCGGACGCTCGCATTTCTCTCTGTCTCAAGGGGAAAAAAAAAAAAGAAAAAGAGTAAAAAAAGAAAGGATGAAGAGCGCCGGAGGCTTTACGAGAAACCCGCTAGGGCCCGGATGGCTGCCTCGTTAGGACCCGCAGTACGCGGCCATAAAGCGAACTCGATGTCGTAAATAGCTGCGTTCGGTCGGGTAATGCTGGAGCACTCTGCAGGACATCTAAGCGTGGAATAAGTTTCCACTAGCAAATGGGTCATTTTTTTTTTCTTTTGATGTGTACGCATAGCTTTTGTTTTGTTTTGTTTTGTTGAATGAAAAATTAGTTTCCCTGCTTTCAACCCTCAACGACTTCTTTCGTGTAGAGTTAGTTTTTCCATTTCTCTCAGAGCAAACATTTCGTGAGGCCTAGCCTTGAGCATAAGATTAAAAAAAAAAATACTCGCCTTAAGGATTGTGTGCTTGCATGCTTATGTAGGAAGCAGGGGGACATGTCCAATGCTTGAAGTCAGGGGGGACTCGAGTTGTCTCGGACACCCCGCCAATACAGACCAGGGCTCTGAGACCTGCCGCGATAGATTCTATGGGATTGCTTGTATCCGAAGCTGACGACGTTCAGACTATTGTTCACTGTGCAGATGTCAACTCCCGCCTATTTCGCCGACTGAGAGAATCGTCGGCGCTCGTGCAGAACTATAAAAAAAAAGTGAGGTTGTCTCCAATCAAGGAGGCCAGCCTTTAACATTTTTGTTAATTCCCGTTTCCTTCACTTGCGGAGCAATATTATCGTTTATCATTTCCCCGCTTCACTGATATTTTTGTGTAGCTAGGCGTCGTGTGCTGTGCGATGTCAGCGCACGTTAAAGATTCCCAGGTGGTCGAAATTACTCCGTAGCCCTCCACTACGGCTCCTCTTTCTCTCTTTCCACTTTCATTCCCACCTTCCTCCCTTCCTTACGGCGCTGTTCGGGTGTCCACAGAGCAAGTGTGACAGTTACTGCGCCTTTCCCTTCCTGTGAACCAATTTAACTTAACTTTAAAACTAGCGCCTTTTGCATTAAGTGTAATTAAAGCAGTTTACTTTCGAAAAGAAAATTTCTTTACATTTATTCACTTTTGCGAAGTCTTTGTCGCACCAGCCCCTGGACACTGATCACCTGAAACAAAACATGACACCACCCTCCCCCGCCCGCCATTTCCCTCTACCTTCTCAATCAAGGAAGGAGATTTTTTCCATCGAAAACCCGTTCTTACAAGGGAAATAATGTTAACATCAGCTTACCATTCAGTTCGTGCTGATCTCAGTAATAAAGTCGCCCCTCTTTCGCGTGAATTTGATCTTTTTTTGCACAACCTTCATTCACGGTTCTCAATAGCACCGAACCGCCGTCCTGGAGAACTGAAAACATGACAGACGCCTGACAAATGGGGCTTTTATGACTTCCGCCGTGAACTTCCATTCGTGTAGAAAGAGCCTGTCGCATGCATTTCTCACATTTTGCGGCACGCTCTGTTTTCCTCCCTATAAATCATAGTATTTATGCTATTGCTGTATCGTCATTTACTGCCATCACATGACAGTAAGCTCCTGTGTTCAGTTTACTCTTGTTGAGTTGTTTACTTTTCTTGTGGGGTAATGTGAACACTGCGAGCTTAAAGGCACTCAGATAAAATAATAAACCTATTTATACTAGAAGCTCGAGGAAGGAAGATTCACGTCCATCCTCGAGCGAGAAACGTTCCATGGAAGTTGCATATCGAATCCCCCCCCCAACCCCTCTCTCTCTCTCTCTCTCTCTCTCTCTCTCTCTCTCTCTCTCTCTCTCTCTCTCTCTCTCTCTCTCTCTCTCTCTCTCTCTCTCTCTCTCTCTCTCTCTCTCTCTCATTTTTTTTGTCCATGAGAACCCCCTGGAAAGACACATTGTGCAAATAGTCTCTCGACCGTCTTTAGGTAAGCAGATGGATTATAAGACCAAAATTTCCCGGAAGAGGAAGGGCGCTGTTGTATTGAACACTGGGTTAAGCTTTTAGCACAAAGAAATTGAACACTGGGCTAAGTTTTTAGCACAAAGAATTGACGATAAAACTCCTCAATGCTCACCCACAGTACCAAAAATCGGTTCCTCGTAATGTCAGGAGAATTTTTCGTTCCGACCAGGATGTCGTTTTTGTCACAGTATTTGTATATTGTATATAATTTACAGATCCCACCGCTTCTATTGGGTGGAGAAGAACTGCGAGTTTGATTGTTTATTTAATATAAATCCATGTCTTATTTAATATTTGCCATGTTTTAGGTTTTGTTTGCATTTTCTTGCTTTAAACTGTTCAAAGGTGTATTTATAACGTATGCAAGGCCTAAATTGAAACGGGCAGCTTTATGAAAGCGTACACATGAGCAGTTATATACGGCGTTTAAAAGTTTGGGCACACTTTGCTTCAATTCTTTTAATCACAGAGGTCAGTCATTTAGCGACTTCCGTATAGGACCATGATTGCTTTATGTCACTGAAACGGAATGATTTCCGAATGGCTACAGAACTAATCAGCTGTTTTGGAATAACAACAGCGTTGAATTAAAGCGTTTGTAACCTTATTTTGTTCAAACAATTGGGACTGACAGGGGTCGCAGCTTAATTTGGAGAAATATTACCCCTGTTCCAGAGTGCATGCACATACGGGCACGTGAGCCCATTGTTGTAAATGGAAGAGGTTGGGCAAGCACGCTTGCAAAACGAGGGGCGACCGCAGGCGTAGCCAAACGCAATCAGTGGCGGACAGCTATCGATTCGGGCCAAGCAGTGTGCGCCAAGTTGGCGACGCGCGCAGAGTGGGCGTGGTGCATTTGGCATGGCACCAAAGCGGAGTAAAAGCCACTCGGCCGACGACGACAACGACGAGCTGGAGGAGGAGGAGGAACATAGCGAAGAAGGGAAGCGCGGAGGGGGAGAGACAAGATGCCGCCGCTTCTTCGCGTTCTCTTTTCCTTCACGCAGCCAGCCGCGACAGCTGATATGCTATACGGCTGCGTTTAAGAAGGCAAGAGCACTGCACAAGTTTCCTTCCAGACTTGGTTTACCCAAGTGACAACCAGTCTTGTAGAAAGGAGGCTTCCCGCGCCTTCTTTTTCAAGTTCCTTCAAAACTGGGCTTTGGACTCCAGATAGTGACAGCAACAGTTGATTATATTGACCACCGTGGGTGGTTTTGTTCATGGCAGTGGAGATCTGCCAGGTCACAGATATCTGGCTCCGTTAAATACCTTAATTAACATCTAAGCGTCGCTTTGTTGGATTAATTGCTTGCAGATTAATTAACCACTCACTCATTACTCATTAACCACTTAGCCACAACGGTCAGCCGTGGTGGCTGAGTGGTTAGGGAACTCGACTGCTGTGCCGAGGGATGCGGGACTGAATCCCGGCCGCGGCGGCCGCTTTTCAAATAGAGACGAAATACAAGGCACCCGTGCTATACGATGTCAATGCACGCTTAAAAATTCCGGGTGTTAGAAATTTCCAGAGCCCTTCACTACGGCGTTCCTCATATTCTCAGTTGCCTTGGTACGTTAAATACCACAAAACCAAAACTGAAATCCGCAAAGGTTACTCCACAGTGTATCAGCCTGTTCATATCAGTTCAGTTCAGTCGTTCAGTCGTGTCCGGCTCTTCGCGTGACCATATAGGCCATATCACGCCACGCTTTCCGGTCTCTCACTATCTTCCTAACATCACATAACTTCATCTGCAGCGCCTCGAGGATCCCATCTAACCATCGCGTTCGCTGCCTACCCCTTCTCCGGTGACCCTCAACCTTTCCCAACATCAAATCTTTCTCCAGCGACTCCTCTCTTCTCATCAGATGACCAAAGTAGCTGAGCTTTAACTTTAGAATTTGACCCTCCAATGAGTAGTCAGGGTTTGTGGTCGACAATATTGACTGATTTGATCTTCTGGCAGTCCAATGAACTCTCAAGTCTTCGCCAGCACCACAATTCAAACGCGTCAATTCTTCGGCGGTCAGCCTTCTTCACAGTCCAACTCTCGCATCCATACATCACAACTGGAAAGACCATAGCACGGGTTATACGGATCTTTGTTGGCAGACTAATGTCTCTGCTCTTTACTAGGCGGTAGCGAATTACATTTCCGCTACCCGGAATTCCCATCCTCATTAATACAATGTTTAGTACTCGCCGATTCCCAAACTCGACCTGTGACTCTGGATATCCGCGTTCTATACTTTCCGTGCGTTAACTGCTGCCGTAGACTGTGCTGTAAGAGTACTTCCAACGGCATGGAACTCCGCCCTCTCTCAGTGTTTCCTGGTGCGCTCCTTGCGTTTGCCGATTGTTCCCCTCGTCGTGCAACATGCTAAGGCCACGGGACTAATATATAGTTTCACATGAAGCTCTAGCATGCCATCTACATCGTACACACCTTTCGCTCGCTGCTTTCAATTAAATATATCAGTTGTCAGTAAGCGGCTGTCCGTGTCACTTTCTTGTCTGTGTTGGCTCCTCTATATTTCTTAAGCATACACCAACTAGCCCAGCAAAAACTTCTACTTAATGTGGAACATGCTTCACGGACTAGCCTAGACCTATAGACCTTGCGAAGGATTTACGTCTACTTGAAACAAGCACCTGTGCACCCCTAGCTTCTTTCTCCGCCTACAGATCTAGCAGCCCATTCGCAATGTAGTGACGGGAAACGGAGTTAACGGTCACAGTAACGTCTTCAACTTTCGCCCTTCGTTTAGGTGGGCTTTCAGTGAGCGTGTCTTCCTGTATATGTAGTGAGTCAATGGACGCCACAGTCTTTGTCATGTTTTCCCGATGAGCCAAAATCTTGGCAACGGGGATTTCTTTCACCGACACAACAAGTAAACTAATGAGGGTAGCGGAAGAACAGACAGCGGAAGAAAAGAAACATGGGCAGGCGTAGGAGTCGCTGCGACAAAGACACGTCGCAACACGACAATGGGGATGTTCATTGGCTTCCTGAGCGCTGTCAAGATTGCCTACCGATTGGTTGGTTGGTTTGTGGGGTTTAACGTCCCAAAGCGACTCAGGCTATGAGAGACGCCGTTGTGGAGGACTCCGTAAATTTAGACCACCTGGGGTTCTTTAACGTGCACTGGCATCGCACAGCACACGGGCGGGATTCGATCTCGCGTCTTTGGGGCATTGCCTACCGAGCTGCAGCATCTAGGGACAGGGTTTTTCCTCTTTTCTCCTTTGTATTTCCTATTTTGTCCCTTTTGGCAGTGCCTAGTATATTTCTAGTTTGACTGGCTGCATATACCACGTTGAACTTGGTTGTGTAGACAAATTTTGTAATTTAGCTCGACTAGCCGTGAAGTCGAAGTTTTCCAGCTGAAGTAGTAGCTGTCCTGGCTATCGAGCGTTCGTACATCTGAGCGTCATGTGGTGGCAGGGTAAGGTGTCACCTCGTAAGGAGAACTCGGGCCGAAAAGAAATCACCAGCGCATCAATCCGGTACCGCACGGTAGTCGAGGCCGAAGAGGTAGCCGTGGCTCTATCGGCAGCGGAGGGCTACCGATCCAACAGGTCCTTAACCATACTCACAGACTCACAAGCTGCATGCCGCAACTACCTAAGCGGCAGAATCAGCCGTAGCGTGCTCCGCATCCTCCGCTCAAGTGGCAAAACCGAAAACAACCAAACCAAACACATTATAGTTTGGATGCCGGGACATACCGACATCACGGCAAATCAGGAGGCGGATAGGATAGCTCGAGAGTACGCAAAAAACCCAGCATCCAACGATCCCGACCCCGCTGAGAAGCCCGAGCCGGTGGCCCAAAGATAAAGAGATGCTAAACTACTACAGAGGGATCAGATAAAAATACCCGACCCCACACAAACAACTAAATAGAGAAGACGCCGTAGCATGGCGACAGCTACAAACGGGAACATTCCCGTGTCTAAACATGCTATCCTACGCAGTACGGAGCGAGTGTCCGTGGTGTGGAAACAAGCCAACTCTATACCATACCACACGGGCTCGCCAGAAAATAGACGAGCTAGCCATAATAGAAACCAGAGTGCGGAACAGTGGAAGAGGATGCTATCCAGCTACATTCTGAAAGTCCAACAAGGACTATAGTAAGGCGTGCACGCAAGGCAGCTACCCTCAGCGGAGCCCTGGACTAGGGGAACTTACCCTGAAGAGAAGACGGAAGACTGCATCTGAAGCCGCAAAAACCACTGTAAAATAGAGGAAATAAACGTTTTCCATCCATCCATCCCCGTACCGGCTGTTATCCTGCGGAATGATTGTACAATACACTCGCGTGTAATCTTTGTCTCGCGTTAACATTCCGAAGACAGAAACGGGATTTCTGAAGTTTCTCTCTGCTTTTAATTTTTCCCACTCTGTTCTGCATGCGCATGACAGGGGCCGTTGTAAGCCTGATAGAAAGTAGCCTTAGGCACGGCGACTTAAGCTTCTCTTTCCCAAGAGTCAGATAATTTTATTGTTAAGAATTGTACGTTTTCAACGCTTGCGGTGCTCCGAAGCACGTCGTTTTTATAGTCCATTACAGAAGGGCGCCGGAACAAGCGCACAGGAACCGGCCAGATGTGATTTGAGCAGTCCAAATTTTTGAAGTGTGCAAAGAAGTCTAAATTTCCGACAATCCCACAGTTCTGTTATAACTTTCATATAGTCGAACCCGCCGTGGTAACTCAGTGGTTAAGATGTTCGGTTGCTGAACCGAAGTGTCCGGGTTCATACCGGCTGCGGCGGCTATGTTCCAATGGAGGCGAAACGCGAAGGCGCCCGTGTGCTGTGCGAATTCAGTGTATATTAACTGTCCCCAGATGGTCGAAGCTATTTCGCAACCTTCCACCTCGGCACCTATTTCTCTCGTTCTTCTTTCACTCTCCCCTTCCTCCCTTCCCTTTCTTCAAGGGCATGGGGGGGGGGGGGGGGCAAGAGAGCTTGAAATAAGCGGGAATTCGCATTGAAGGGTTTGGAGTTAGACCGAGTTCACTGTACAAGCGAGAAGCGCGATGATGCTTTTTCCTGCTCGCTTCGAGCGACGTTTTCGTCCCGTAGCTTCCTCACACGCTCGCTGCATTTCTCTCTCTCTCTCTCTGTCGCATGCTGCCCTTCGCGACAGACATATTTTAGCTGCCGTGCGGCAGCAGACAATGGAAAACAGACGCAGAGTGCGCACATCCTGCAGCGTATGTGACACAACGAACGTTGGGAATCCGCAGTCCATTCGTGCACGCACACGAGTACGGGCACAACAAGCGCCGGTTCTGCGAGGCGAGGACGCGCTTGTAGCGCCCGTGGTACGCGCATCGCCGGCGGTTACCCGCAGTCGGTGTGCGCTTTCGCTGCCTACGTTGTACGAAGGACAGACTTGCGGTCAATTTTTATCGCCGGTCTTTCGGGGGTTCGTGTTTTTGAAGGTGTCAGCGATGGAACCGTGGTCTGCTAGACACGCTGTGTAATAAAGCTCCATCTACGTACTCATTTGGATAACCCAGTCGAAAAAAAAACTACAGAAGCTTGTCAAAAATACGACAGAATATTCTGTTGTTCTGTCGTAAACGTCAGATTTTCCTGTAGTTCTGTAGCTTTTCTGTAGAATATTTCTGTTGTCTGTAGTTCTGTCGCACTTCTGTTGTAACTACAGAAAGCTCTGATGTTACTATAGAAAGTTCTGTGTCACAACAGGTATTCTGTCAAAAACCGCACAGAAATTCTGTCGTAACAACAGAAATTTTTCTGTAGTTTTTCCGACTGGGACGTACCGTTTGGCGCTCGAAAAACGAATGAAACTGTCATTTCTGCGATACTGCAGCAACGTATACTTGTAGCCGTGGCCGCCGCACGTATGCGATAACATGAGTGCCGCGTGTTCGCGCGCGTGCGTGTGTATGTGTGTGTGTATGTGTGTGTGGGGGGGGGGGGGGGGGGGGGGGGGTACGTATTTCTTTTTTTGCGCAGATCGGTAGCTACGGTAGCAGATTGTGGTGTCTCCTTTTTTATATCTCCCGTTCATTTGCCGCCGTTCATTGGAATGGCAGGCGCAAACATGGCACGTAGAAGCCACATCAAACAGGTGCACAAAACAAAAAGGCGTAAGACAGGACTCGGCCCATTCAAACTCCGTGTTGTCTCTGAGCGGAGCTCAATTAGATGCACGCGATCTTGCCTGCATGAGCAATTAGCCAGCTGGGATGGGGCCAGGAGAACGTGGGACAGTGGGCTGAGGGTCGCAGGTTTCCTGTAATGAAAGCGTTCCGTCATCCCGCGCCGAGGGCGCAGTTAATGTCCGTCTCATTATTGCGAAAGCGCCTTTGCACAGGGCGCTTCTTTGCGGAAGTGAGTAAATGTTTTTCCAGCCGGCTATTTCAATTCAATTCAATTTTTTTTGCCAGAAGGTTCCGGACGGCTGCCTGAGCTAAGAGCTGCGAATTTGCAGTTTGACAAGGCCCATGTACGTACTTAAAAGAACTGTTCGAAAAAAATACCTGTACTTAGATCGCGAATTGGAACGTACAGTACGAAATACCCAGCGCTTTATTAACGCGATAACTTTAAAGGCCCATTCTCCAGACAGTTCGGCGTCGACATTGTCAGCATTGGCGTTTTGAGCGAAATATACCGGGCATATGCCTCCGGCAGGTGGTAGTTCGCAGGTGGCATGGCCGGGCACTCATAGGTGGCCAAGTTCTGTGACGTCACGATGGGCGAGATGGAGATGGGATCCTGATTTAGACGTGCTGCTCTTATGTCACACGGACAGACTAGTAGGTCTTGGTTAGGATCGTTATATATAAGTCGGATGGTCTTTCACATTATGCGGTAGCTCACAACTATACATGCTAGTATGTGTGAGATAACTAGAGTCACACGCAAGGTGTTAGTGATTAGCGAGTGGCAGGGGCACTTGAGCGAGTTCTGGTAACAAGACACGAAGCAGTGCAGTATATATATTTTTTCTCTTATTCTGAGGCGTATGCTGACCTTAAAAATAGCTGCAGCTGAAATGTAAAAGCTGCTTAGGTCAGGAATTGGGAGCAATCGCAAGGCAGGGGAGACCACGTCTACTTTGTATACTTATTGGCCACTTTCCCGCGATTGTGGTAGGTTCGATGTACGTATAAGGTATACCATCTCCGGCTTTAAACGGTTCGTTGCGTCTTGCGAATGGTTGTCCTGCTTTTTACCCGCAACCTTTTCAGCGAGGAGCCCCTTCGCGGGGGTTCATTGATTAGAGCTCGAGACTGCTGTGCCCAAGAACGCGAGATCGACTCCCGGCCGCGGCAGCCAAGATTTGGAGAGCAACGCATCCGTGTCCAGGAGCTAGAAATTTCCGGTGCACTCCACTGCAGCGTCTCTGACAGCCTGGGTCGCTTTGGGACGTTAAACCTCATAAGCAACTAAACAAACATTTCAGCAGCAAGGACTGAGTCACAGCGAGTATCAGTCGGGCGGGAAAACCTGTCTTCTGCAGCCTGGATGCCTGTGACATAACGCTGGCGTGCAAGCATAGTAACAGGACTTTGATAGCGCCGAGAACATACATTGTGATACGACGGTTATCTTGACAGTCATACAATGATTAGAATGATACGGCTGCAAATCTTGCTTTGCGCGTGGGCAGTATTTCCAGCAACCATGTGAAGGGGGAGATGTTAAGACCCTGTCTAGGCATATATTGCACCAGTGAACCTAGTCCCAGGCCGTTGCGACCAAACGTATACAAAACAACTACAGCTTCGTCCCACCTAGTATCAGTTCCAGTATGAAGAGCCAGGTAGTCGTCTACTCGATTGTCAAGGGCTTCACTGGTCAGTCATAGATAAAAAAAATGTTGCTAAGTACTGGTTCTACGCTTCCTTCGACTATATCAGTTGTGATGTATGGATGCGAGAGTTGGACTATGAAAAAGGCTGACCGCCGAAGAATTGACGCGTTTGAATTGTGGTGCTGGCGAAGACTCTTAAGAGTTTCTTGGACTACCAGAAGATCAAATCAGTCGATATTGTCGACCATAAACCCTGACTGCTCATTGGAGGGTCAAATTCTAAAGTTAAAGCTCAGCTACTTTGGTCATCTGATGAGAAGAGAGGAGTCGCTGGAGAAAGATTTGATGTTGGGAAAGGTTGAGGGTCGCCGGAGAAGGGGTAGGCAGCGAACGCGATGGTTAGATGGCATCCTCGAGGCACTGCAGATGAAGTTATGTGATGTTAGGAAGATAGTGAGAGACCGGAAAGCGTGGTGTGATATTGTCCATAGGGTCACGAAGCGTCGGACACGACTGAACTGAACTGAACTGGTTCTACACAAGAACCTATGCAAATTTCTTGTTTCTATAGATACGTTTCGTCATTAAAATAAATCAAGGTTGCCTTCAGGTAAAACCCAGATACTTAAAACGGAGTTGTCCGCTTTCAAACTTACATCATTTCGGAGTACAGCGAGACCGTTTTTGTCTATGCAATCGCACACGGCAGCAGAAGGTGCGATGTGGTACAGATATGGTTTGGTTTGGTTTGTGGGGTTTAACGTCCTAAAGCGACTCAGGCAATGAGAGACGCCGTAGTGGAGGACTCCGGAAATTTCGACCCCCTGGGGTTCTTTAACGTGCACTGACATCGCACAGCACACGGGCGCCTTGCTTTTCGCCTCCATCGAAAAGCGGCCTCGGAGGCCGGGATTCGATCCCGCGTCCTTGGGAACAGTAGTCGAGCGCCGTGACCACTGCGCCACCCCGGCGGGGTGTACAGATATGGAATGTAAATTGAAAAGCCAGTGTTTCAGTCCGACTGCACAAAGGTTAGGACTTCGTCAGAGTTGAAATTGGCAAAAGGGCGTCCAATTTGCAGTGCCTTCAGGTGCTTGGTTAGGAACTGGCTTGCCCCTCGTTCTCAAGTGCCCCGTTTGCTTATGATGGCCCGGAAAGGTATTTCGCTCTTCTGCATTTTAGCGGTGAAAAACACCTACAGGTAGTCCCTTTCAACCTTGCTCTTTGCGTTGGCTACCAGTTCCTGCAGTTCCTCACAGAGCGACACTGTGCTCTGAATATTGAATTGTTTTGCAGAATTGGAAAATAAACTGTCACCATCGATGGACTGCTACATTGTTCCGATAACTTCGTCAGCACTGCCACGCCTTTAGTACAAACCCATTGACTCTCATGTAGAGCTCTAGATTCATGTGCTATGGAGAAAATGAAGCCTAACGTTATCGAGGCTGCTTTTTCTGGTGCTAATGCGCAATTGTCTGCGCGGTTTGAATGTCTTTCGGGCTGCGTTAGTAAGTAAGAAATGTAATTGAATCACAAGAGCCATCACCTGGCTTACAATTTAGCTTTATTTGCTCCACATAGAACCGCTTTAGCGCTCTTATTTTCTCAAAGTACACTGGTGGAAATTAAGAAGAAATGGGCATGGGCAGGACATGTAGTGCGAAGAGAGGATAACCGATGGTCGCTTAGGGTAACAAACTGGATTCCAAGGGAAGGAAAGCGTAGCAGGGGGCGGCAGAAAGTCAGGTGGGTGGATGAGATTAAGAAGTTCGCAGGGGTCAAGTGGATGCAACTAGCACAGAACCGGGTTAAGTGGAGAAATATGGGAGAGGCCTTCGCCCTGCAGTCGGTATAGTCAGGCTGATGATGATGATGATGATGATGATGACGACACTGCGTAGCACAGTAAAGCTTGATGCGTATCTTCGAAACCGCGAAACGCCAGTTTAGACTGTAGATCTGAAGATTTATACAAATTTTGGGTGAATCATATCCAACTGAACGAGATGATGCACTCGATCCTCCCACAATTGTAAGCTATTCGCAGTGTCAGAGCTAGGATGTTTCCAATGCTTGCACATGCGTCTTCGGAGGCCCTACGCTGGGGTTAATGGCATCGCGACATCTGTCAAATGTCGCTGCCACGTACGCGCCAAGATCCTGGAAATGAAGGCGTGTGCTACTGATGTTGACTTTTGCTTCTCCGGTTTCCGTGCATTTCTCTTTCCTACTTCCATATTCCTTCGTGTGATGCCACGCAGCAGCTCTTCTCTACTCTCAACACACAAGCTGGAAAAAAAAAACGCAAAAAAAAAAAGAAGCATAGCTATTGTGCCGAGTTTTATCCCTATCGTGTACATAGCGTGGGGTGCTTTGTACGGAACATTCTTTGGACGACAATACCGTCGGCAAAGCACAGCATATATAGTGCAACAAAGGAAGAAACTCTCGAAAACAAAGAAACAAACAAAAAGACTTGCCGAATCTTCAACTTCTTATTAATCACTTTGAACAGTTTAGCTTAAGCCCCTGTTTTGATGACTAAAATTAATTGCCCCGCCGACGTGGCGCAGTGGTTACGGCGCTCGACTACTGTTCCCAAGGACGCGGGATCGAATTCCGGCCTCGGCGGCAGTTTTTCGGTCGAGGCGAAAAGCAAGGCGCCCGTGTGCTGTGCGATGTCAGTGCGCGCTAAAGAACCCCAGGTGGTCGAAATTTCCAGAGTCCTCCACTACGGCGTCTCTCATACATAGGCTGAGTCGCTTTGGGACGTTAAACACCACAAACCAGATCTAAAATGAATTGCTTTTATTTTTCTTTATTGGTACATTACTCATCTACTGTTTGAATGTCACTCATGGTTTACTTCAAGCTCGGGGCAACAGGCGCTCGGAAAAAGTTATGCACAGAAATTCCAAGGGAACTGTGTATGCGTTTGTGTTGTGGCTCACCTTTTCTGGCGGTTTTCGCGATTATTTTGTGTAGAAGTTGCAGGTCTAGTTTGAGTTAGATTGCTTTAATGCATCTTGTTACCTATAGTGGTGTGGATGAATGGCAATGTGATAATTAACACTTGCGTCGACGTGATAAGTTGAGCTAGTTGGTACGTACTCATGTTACGCGAGCTCGAAGAAGACGGAGATCGCAGAGAGGATGACGGCGCCATAGTATTCCAAAATACTGCCTCCTTTCTTCTGTCCTTTCAACCTTCACTGACATCGCACATCAAAATATACTAATGTGTACATTATGCGTTACATTACGGAGAGATGGATTTGCTGAGGAAGTTGCCTAATAATGCTTACGCATTCAAACAGCTTGTGATATTCCACTCTTAGTCTAACAAGATAGCAGCTATCGCATCCACTGGCCGCAGGAAGCGGCTTCATGGTATGGCTGTAGGTGCGCGCTATGGTGTGCGTCGTGGTCGGATATTAGTTGGCTGTACATTGGATAGTGGTGAGGCATTCTGCAGAAAAGGGAAGACCGGAAAACACGCTTCGCAGTAATTGCGAGACGCGAAACAGAGTCGTTTCATTAACGTTACTGATGAGTAATTAGGCCTTCAAGCCCTGAGATCCTCACTGAGTTATCATATACCGGCTTTAAATGTGCTGGAGTTTTGTCACAATATCGGTGCACATAAAACACCAAAAATTCCTTAAACTCAAATTTTAGTGCATACTATACAACGTCCCTATACCCTGCAAACTTCGCAGCTCAGAGGACGCATTTGCTCACGTAACGCTCTGTATACGCTCTAAACGGTTCACTTTACGTAATGGTGGTTTTTCCATCAAATAATTTAGTTAGGTCCTGTCGAGAGTATGTTGGCTGTCACTGGAACTCTTCTCTTAATTCATAATATCAAAAAACCCTATGAGTGACAATAACCTCATACATATTTCTCATACTAAACTCGTATAGATCTCATATCACCTCATACAGATATCATTAAACTTATGAAATATATGAGATTGCATGACATTTGTATGAGTTTAATGAGAAATCTGTATGAGGTTATTGCGACTCATGCGGCTTTTTCACTAGGGATATGAGTTCCACGCGGGATGCTATGAATACAATCAGTCGTACATAATGTCTTCTTCGTTTTTCTTTATTCTATTGCCCCTTCGCAGAGTCCGCGGCCATCGAAGATGTGTTGCAGCACTTGTCCCGGGGCATGCGCCTGCACAAGGTGCGCTCTGTATCCAAGTCGTACCGGCGTCGCTACCAACTGCACCTGGACAACCTGCACCTCGTGTACCGCAACTCCAGGAAGCCCTTCTTCTGCGCGAAGAAGCCCTACGGTCAGTGCGCGACGGCTTCGTCTCGGCTTGACTTGACTGTAGCAGTTCCCTAGTAAAAAAAATAAATTATGTGAGACAATAACTTGACATTTTCTCACACAGTCACACTCGATTGGAATAAAAAAATCACGCGCGCACACACACACACACACACACACACACACACACACACAC
>JAJIZL010018710.1:664444-675565 GCA_023969395.1 Amblyomma maculatum | reverse complement strand
GAAGAGGCTTCCGTGTGCTGTGCGATGTCAGCGCACGTTAAATATCCCCAGGTGGTCGTCTTTCTAAATAAATAAATTGGTTTACAGGGAAGGAAAGGCGCATACGTATCTGTCAAGTTTTTTTTTGTGTGAACTCCTGACCACGATGGAAGGGAAGAGAGGAAGGTTGGGAGTCAAGGTGGGAAAAAAAGAGGAGCCCTAGTGGCGGTCTACGCTGTAATTTCGACCACCTGGGATAATTAACGTTTGGTTGGGTCTTAGGGTTTATTTATTTATAGGAAGGGAAAGGCGCGGTAACTGTCTCGCTTGTTTTTGTGGACACCTCAACCGCGCCGTAAGGGAAGGGAGGATGGGAGTGAAAGTGGAAAGAGAGAAAGAGAAGCCGCAGTTGAGGGCTATGGACGCCTCTTCGTTTCGCCACCATCGAAACGCAGCCGCCGAGGTCGGGTTTGAACCCAGGTACTCCGGCACAGTAGTGGGGCGTCTTACCACTGCACCACCCCGGCGGGGCGGTTCCTAGGGTTCTGGTTTAATGTCCCAAAGCAACTCAGGCTATGAGAGACGCCATAGTGGGGGACTTAATTTCGACCACCTGGGGTTTTTTAAAGTTCACTGCTATATCGCACAGCACACGGGCGTGTATCTACGTTTCGCCTCCATCGAAACGCAGCCGTCGCGGTCGGGATCGAACCCGGGTAGGGCGTCTTACCACTGCGTCTTACCACGGCGGGGCTTAACTACTGAGCCACTGCGGCAGATTCCGTATTGGAGGGCTCCGGAAATGACCACCCGTGGTTCATTACCGTGCGTGTACACGTGTCTAGGCGGAGGGCGCTTGGTTGCTCGGTCTCATCACGCATGATGTGCGCCGGTTCCGAGTGAGTCAATGCTTCAGCGTACTTAGACGTCAGGCCGGTGTGCAGCCATGCTTAACAGATCCGTCCATCCGTCCGTCCCGTCCCGTCCCTGTCAGCGCTTCCTCAGTGCGCAGCGCCTATTTTCGACGTATGCGTACTGTGCACCCTTTATGGGCTCCTGCTTGCCAAAACCTTTGGGTCGCGCGCGTTTTATACAGAAAAACAGTAATCATAGTCCTTCGCGTGGTCTCTCCACGTTTTCACATGATTAGACGTGCAAGATGATCTGCAAAGGGAATAATTAACGCTTTCGCAGCATATCCTTAAAGACGTTCTTTTTTTATCCTCCTCTCGTTCCATTTCGTTGTCCTCGTCCACATGCCCCATTCCACAGCAAAAATATGGGCACATTTGTACGTAGAGGGCCACGACTCTGAACTGGAATTCTGGCCCTCACAGGGATGTAAAATACTTTCCTCAAGCCATAAATCTTCTTGTCACTCGGAGTGTTTATTCATCTGTATGCGTACAGATGCATAAATTCTGATCTGTATGTTGCGACTACTGCTTGTTTTTTGATCGCTCGGTGGCAGTTTGTCGTGCGTGCATGCATCTTAACTGGCTCTATGAAAGGCATACAGCTCTGTCAGTGTGAGAAATAGGTATAGTGAGTCGAATATGCACAATATCTGTTGGGTGAACGTTAATAGCGCAAAGCGTGTGTTATAACACCTAGAAGCGGTTGTTTTTTTAAGTGCTAGCTATTAATAGCTTTTTTCTCAAGATTGGTGCCAGCGTTCTAAACCCATCGCTAAAAACGCCCATCGGCAAACATGACCTCCCCCTCCATCTGATAGCGTCCGTGTGCAGTGCACCTAGAATGTCGAAGTTACCTCGTAGCCCTCTACCAAGACTCTTGTTCCTCCCTCCCTCTCTCCCTCTATGGCTCGGTTTAGGTGTCCATGGAAAGTGTGACAGATACCGAGTCTTTGCGTTCCTGTGAATCTATTATATTAGGTCAGGAAAAGAACCTTCGAGATGCGGCACCGAAAGCAATTGCGCGGTTCCGAATAATGTAGGGTTCGGGTGACGTATTGTCTCGGGCTCATGGCATTGTTTTAAGCTGTTCACTCCTCGTCTTGGCATCGGTCTCTTGTCAGCGTGACAGTGTCTTCACAGCCACTGTCATTTCTGTCAATGCCGACGAACACTGTGTTCTTTTATTCGAGGGCGCTTCAACGAAATGGCCTCCTTCAGCGAAGTGAAGGCCAGCAAGCTGTCGTCGACGCCGGAGGGTGCCCGCAGCTTCATCCGTCACAACAGCAGGCACCTGTCCAGGATATACCCTAAGGGCACCAGGACGGACTCGAGCAACTACGATCCTGTAAAGTTCTGGAACGTCGGCTGCCAAATTGGTGAGTTCGATATTTCGTGCGTTATGAGGATTTCGACCGGGGAAGGATTAGTAAGTTGTTAAAGGCGGCGCTGATGCCTTCATTCAAGTGTGGGACGGCGTTCGGGAATTTGGGTGTAAGAAGCTTCTACAGCTGATGCTACCACAGCCTTAGAAACTATTTTCATGCCTATTGGGAGCTTATGTATGGTAGAAGCAATAAACGCAGTTAGCTGGAGAAAGATATTTCCGTTTGCTTTTTTCTGTTTCACTCGCGGTATTTTGTGTGTCTTCGAAAGCGCTCTACAGATGTACTCAAGCATTAAACGAACATCTCAGTGGTGCCTTTATAAACATATTTTATTACGCTTAGTGTCTCTTTGCAAATATTTTTAAAAGCGGAAGTTCTGCTTCTCCCATGCCAAACCTGAAGGTCATCTGACTCCGAATGTTGACCTTTAGGCGGCGCTGTGTAGGTGTATTCGTGACGTCATACCACGTGACTTGCAGCGCCTCTTCGCTACGAGTGTGATTGGCTGAGCCGGCGGCGCTCGCTCGCTTCGCGGTTGCGCAGCGGAGTGTGTCCGTAACCTCATACCATTTGACTCGCCGCGCATCTCCGCTGCAGGTACGAAGTGAGGAGCCGGAGACCCATCAGTCGTTACCATATATGGAATCCTCCTCATCAGTGTTTGACAGGAAACGAGGCAGCAGGCGCAGCAGCTCGCGCGCTCTCTCACTTGGCTGTCTTCTCCTCCCCACCCGATCGGGAACCCGATATTAATCCTGTCTATATCTTCACAGGTATTACAACATAGTATCAACATAATCATCGTCTTTACCTCCGCTCATGTAAGGGCCTCAAAAGGCGGATGAGTGACCCATTCTCCGCCTTCTCACCAATATACTGCTGTGCCGGCAGCCCCAATACATTTTGACCCCTCCTGTAGCGGTGGCTGCCCGCACTGTAGAGCGATATCTTCGGACACAAATAACGTACGTGGTGTGTGCCTGCCCCTCAAACCGGCTATTCCCCATCCCCTACCCAACCCGGGAAAATTGGGAGGCGATCCTGCTTGGCTGCTACGAAATACAGGCTCAATGGATGGATGGATTGGAATATAGGAGCGTCCCCTTTGAAACGGGGTGGTAGCAGTAGCTATCATGCTCATTTTCTCCCTATATCTTAATTATTGATTTAGATTGGTTAACTAAACTATCACTCTATTTATTAATTTTTTGTTTCTACATTACTAACATTATGTCACTTCTCTGCTTTTAAGCCACCAATCTTCCAGTCGTTTTTTGCTAGTTTCCACCGCCGGTTTATTCACCCGGTCACTGGTATCTTTAAACGAAGTGTCTAAAGGTACGTCCGACGTATCCATTCGATTCTCGTAAAGATACGGCGGACGTCGATATACAGGCTCATGGCTATATGCACGTCGAACGCGGCCACATATGCTGCGCTAGCGTGAATGAATCTTATCCTCTATGATATCAGCTAGCCGCCACTCTCGATGAGGTGCTACGAAGAGTGCATCCGTTCTAACGTAGATCACGCTCTTCACTTAGCGTTGTGTACGGCGAGCATCGCTGTCAAGCATATAGCTGCAGGCGATGCTACGTACTGCACCAGCTCCACCAGCTGGCATCGAGATACGCACATTCACGAGCAGCTTTCGCTTCGCACTAAACTATCACCTCGATCTGCCCGTAATGCGAGCGAGCTATTCCTAGCATTTACGCTGTCTTAGGTCCTGCATCGACCTCCGAAGATCTAGCGCCGGCACAACACACACACACCTCGCTGTGCAGAACATTCGGCAGTCCAAAGTATGTATGTGAAATGGCATTATGCTCGTTCCTCACATGCAGACCAAGGAAACAGGATGTTTCTAGCTAAATTCTTCGTTTAAATTCCACCTCAGAGCCGTGGCAGAAGACATGCCGAATCTACTAGAGGCCTGCGCTGCTACTGCGGCGAGCTGCACATCGACTCGTCGAGGCGAAGACCTACTGCACCGCACCGCAAGAGTGCACAACCGGAAAGCCGGAAGCGCGAATGATCCGAATTCCCTGTGAACAGCAATGTTCTTTGGTATTTAGGGGAAGACTAGACTAAAGTGCTTAGTCTGCGTCTTTTTCTTGTCGTCGAATTTTGCGTACATGTAATTTAAACCCCCGCATGCTCGAGGTTAGCGTGACCCGACTGAACGGCCGCGCAGCTTTGAAATGATCGGGGTCGATATGCATGCATCGCCGGACTTAGGTACGCGGTAGAAAATGTGCGCTGCACATTTCGTTGCAGAAGCTGACTCTCGGAATTTTGCAGAGTGTGCCATGCAAGTGATCGTTGCTACAACCACACATCCATGTTCCAACGGCTGGCCTACCCCGAGGCGCATAAATGTTCAACCGTGGACGTATCAATGATCGAAGAAAGGACAGATTTTCACAATATTGGGCGCGAAATCGATAGCTACCAGTGCTCAGTGTTAGAGAAATTCTGCCTTGATCATGCACAATTTAGTGTTTCAGGTGTGCTCAGTAGCTAAAAGTTTGAACAGTTCGCCTTTCAAGACAGCGGCGCTAGCGATGGACCGGCGGAGCGATTTTCCACGCTACACCGCTGTCTTGCTAGAAAGCCTACCTAGGCGGCGTTTGACATTCAGCTGCTTTTTGTGGGCCCCGTAATTGAAAGCAACGCCTTCAGAAACTCGTTAAATGTTCAAAAATGTGTTCTCTTCAACAGTTTCACTCCAGGCTGTCAAAGCAGCCGGAAGTTAATAAAACATTTGAGCACTCCAATCTTTAGAAATCTGTAGAATCGCCTTCAGTTTGAAAAATTATTGGAATAGGTCACTTTCCGATCGTTGGGACATAGACTCCCATGACAGCGCTATCACGTGAATAAGGACCACACCAGACCGAAAGCTTGTCTCATATAACATAGCTAACCAAGGTATACCTTACAGCATTGTGTTGATTTTTATGGTGCATAAGCGACTAATGCTGCCATGCACCAAGAACAAGGTTTAATGTATTTATTTTGTGTGTAATGACTAAAATGTTCTTTAGTATGTAGCTTGTTTAGGAACATTTTAGGAAACCAAAAATGCAGGAAATTTGCACGTCTCTCCTAGGATGATGCTGGGATGGAAAGGGATCTGTTGCAAAATTGTACAAAATGTTTCCTCTTATTTTCTCGACTTTGGCGCACGTGTAAGATATGGTTTATTGTTAGTTCATCTCCACACTCCTTGCATATTGGTTTGTCCTCTTTCATAAGTATGAAGCTGTGTGTGAGGTGTGGGTATGTGCTTTGTGAAGATGACCTAAAATGGCCTCCATGTTGTGTTTTTGATTACTGCATGATTTCCATTCCTTGATGACAGGTTTGACAAGTATAGTTTGTAGTTTATTTCAATGTTTCAAAAATCCTGCCATTTCACTCTCACTTTTCTGTGTACAAGCTTCTTGGTATCTTCATGCAGCATATTCACCCTCTGTAATTTAGCATTGCATCAAGGTAACCGTTATTTCTTTTCATCACCTTTCAAGACAACTGTCCCGATTTCATAAAGTGTAGGGTTTCTGACGACAGGAACTCCTTGGAAGTAATAGAAATAAATGAGATAAACAATCATGAGCTATCTAGGGTATGCATATACATGTCCATCGCTCAGTGGAATGGTGTCAGTACGCTGTTAGAACAGGTCTTGTGGTAACAACAACCATTGTCTGAGGTGGTCCTTTAATGGGCATTGAAATGCTATGTAACTACAGGTACTGATAGAACTCTTGATCATGTTATGTGATGATGCGATCCTTGCATGCATATAGGTATACATTTCAGAATCTGCAGTGCACCACTTGACCATTTGCCACCAGTTTGTGTGAAAATGTATTTTTCATGCATGTTAACCAGTATTTAACAGATGACCCCTGTGCACAAGCCAAAAAGTGCCACGAGCCAAATGTCACGAGGCCACACGACATGGCAGGAGCTGTTAAGTCAAGCTTACAAAGTTATATTTGAAATATGTTCTGGGAGGTCTCAGCTCCAATTAAGAAAGGTTGAGGCTTACAGATGTCTATGCCAGGTTGTCTATCACCTAACAGGGCAGCCTACGACCGTATGCTAATGAGTATATCTGAGATAAGAGACATGAATTAAGGAATTAGTAATTATGTTTGTAGCAAAGGGCATGTAAATTAATGGGAATCCACAGTGGGATCTGCAGACAAGAACCATTAACGCTGGCACACCATACCCTTACGGGTGGAGATTAGATGCCTCCCTAATTTTTTGTCTGCTCAAGGCGTGTCATTTTCTTCGTTCTTCCAGGTGAGGAAAATGATAGCATCGAGAATGCCCGAGACCATAGTTAATGAGGATGCTGATCTCAACAGCATAAAATATTTCACAAAAGATGGGTGACTAGTAATGCTGGAAACAGTTGAAGCTAAGTGGAAAGGCATGAAATTGAAATGCAACATATGCAGAGATATGTTGCGAGACGACCAGTCAGTGGTGTGCGACATCTGTCTCCGTTAGTTTCATCAAGTGATTGGCCAAAGCAGATGGGGCTTGTGGTTTTGTGATAAGTGCAGTGTAGTAGCATATATTCAACCTTGCCCACTAATAATTGGAGTGCAGTAAGTGCATTGTTTTGTTTTTGTAAGATGTTCATGGTTTCCATGCAAACATTATGACAAATTTTTTCCTAGAGAATGTTTGCTGAAATGTGAATATAATGTGCAATAAAACTGGTGTTTCCTTGCTATTTACTTTTTCTTGTATACATTAGTTCTGTGAAGAAAACCACCGGCTAAAAGGAAATGTAATGGCATGCATTTTGATACTTGGCCCCGTTGTGCTGGCTCAGTAGTTAGTGCTTGGCTGCTGAACCCAAAGATGCAGATTTGGTTCCAGCCAGAGCAGGAGCATTTCAATAGAGGCGAAACAATAAGCCGTCATGCACCGTGCGGTGTCAGTGCATGTAAAAGAACCCCAGGTGGTCGAAATTATACCGGAGCCCTCAACTATCGTGTTCCTCATAGCCGTAGTTATTTTGGGATGCTAAACCAGATATATATCACATCATACTCTGAGTAAGATGCTATTCATGGTCAGTTAATCATACACTAAACGATCAATTTTTTTCTGCATGGTACAGCAGCTGTTGTACAATTCTACTTTAGCCTTCATGAAGAATATCACACTGGCTCCACATGGCCTTCTGTTGACCCTTGATATGCGTCACAATCACACACCCGGGTATGTATTTGTCTAAGGGCACCTATGCATGCAAGGAGGGGACCGTTACTTTCCATTTGTCCGAACTGTTATGCACGATCCACATCATTTCTGTAATTCAACTGCCTGCTATTTGAACTGTCCAGCATTGATGCAAGTTTCAAAGAACTGCAATTAGCAAATTAATCCAAGCAGGAAACGATGCCAAGAACTGCTTCGGTTTCATCTTTAACAACTGTTTGAGAACTAAAATTAGCCAAATGTTGCAAAACATAGATGAGAGGTTACAAAATCTAAAAAACAATGCAGCCTATCTATGGCAAGTAGGGTTTCACATCCTAAAGTGACATATGTAGCTATGAAAAATACCGTAGTGGAGAGCTCCAGACTAATTTAACTGCCCGGGCTTTGTACTTTGCGTTGACATCTTGCAGGAAACAGAAGCATTTGCATTTCACCTGCACCAAAGTGCGACTGCCATCACTGGCATTAAACATCACGACCTTGGGGCAAGTAGCCGAACGTGCCACTAAGATGTCGCAGCGTTTACGTACATGCTATACACGTCAACCTTTCTAGCATTAAAGCTGTAACATGTATGGCAGATATTCATGTTCAGCTTTGGACTGACAAGTTTAAAAGTGTACTATTTGTGTTTGTCTACCATGAAAAACAAAGGAAACTAAGGAAAAAAAAAATGAACATATGTTGAAAAAGTACTAGTCATTAACACATAAAGCATATTCGTTCCTTTATTAATGATAAAGTGGCCTTCAACAATAGTACAAAGCCTGAAAATTTAGGAAGATGCTGTACCAGGCAGCTATTTTACAGAAACATGAACCATTTCACCTGTAGTAATGCGCATCCCGGCGGTGTGGGCTGGGCACTTATTTTTCGGTCCACTCCAACATGCGAAAACTGCATCATGTGCATTCCCATTTTCCGAGTTTTGAGCTCTGTAGTGCAGGCTAAAAAATTGTCGATGACTTATTTTCGTCTGATTGTTGCACAGCACGTGTAAATAAATTACCACTGCACCTAATAAACACTGACATGCACGTGCAACATCGCCGATCATAAACGCGTACACACTGATGTCCGTCCGGACATCGGCGCACTCATCACAGCACTCTTCGTAGTCTCACACAGCACTCTAGTAGGACGTAATCCGTACATCACAGCATCTCACGGTAAGCACAAACCACACCTCCAACAAACACGAATGACGCGATGCTTGGGCTGGAGACACGCCGGCGGCACCCAGCTTTTTCAGCGACTACGTATAACTTGCAGCACCAAACCTCAATGCGAGCAGAAAGCGATGCGTTACGTGACACATCTCATCACAGATGGAAGTGACGAAACTTTGAAGAATCAAAACTACATAACGACATAACGACCGTCGTAGACGTTAATCCACATGATAACGAGGATCAAATGAGCGGGCGTGCGGGCCGCGGGCTGGCCGTCAACACCGCGATTACATGCGCTTGCACCATGGCGCGGTCCAACTCACGTAAACCTATCATCATGCGATCACGTAGTCTATCAGTCTATCGCCTATTCTAGGCACTATTCTTGCCACTGTACTATTCTTTGTAATTTCACGTTTCACGCATGCAGTATGTTCTACATACTTCTTGCACCTCGCACACATGCTCGCACACCTCGTACCAACTTCGATTTGGCTACATATGGCTACCAAGTTGTTACAACCAACCACATCTGGGGATCTCTGATCCGTCCGGCTTTCCCGACAGATCCCAAGGCCCATATCGGAGAAAAATGCGTTGGGTCCGTCGGATGAACCCCACCGACCGTCCTCCGTACACCTCCCGGATCCGTCCGGCTTTCCCGACGGCGTAAACACCTGATCGGGTCCGTCCGCCGTATCCCGAAGAAAAACGCACCGGGTCCGTCGGACGTACCTTTAAGACCATTGATCGGGTCCGTCGGACGTACCTTTAGCCACAGCCATCTTTATAAACCCCAGAGCTTCAGGAACAGTGACTGCGCCTGCATCAACTTCTGGGTGGATACCATTACATTCGAGTATATAATACGGTCAATTGTTTCACTGGAGTTACCACGTACAGCACATGCGTCATCTTCATTGTTAAATTTCTTTTTGTAGCTGCGTGTTCTAAGGCACCCTGATCTAGCTTCGAAAACTGCCTCTTGAGTTATCAAAGAAAGCTTCCTTCCTGATCTGCATTTTCCACTTTCGGTATAATTCCACACTCTGTTTCTTCTCCATCGAATTTATCCAATTTTTACCTTCTGTGTTTTTCACCTGTTGCTTAATGCTCTTTATTTCTCAACAAGCCTTAGTCGGGCGCTCCCTGGCGGCAGCCACCGCCACTGGAATGCCCAAATAGGGACCTCCACTGCTGTGCTTGTAAGGACCGGTCCCTTGCAGGCTGATCCAAGCATACCTCCTGTCCCTTGCATAGTAAATGTTTTCGCAACCCACTCGATCGCTTGCCTCGCGGAACCACGACGTGCAATAAATTTTAAACCAAACACAAAAACGTGTCTAACCATGCTAAAAAGAGATTCCGCTCTGCATAACTAGGTTCAGCTGATTTGAACCATTTTCTCCTACCCCATTTGCAGTGGCACTCAACTACCAGAGTTGGGACCAGAAGATGTTCTTAAACGAGGCGAAGTTCTTACTCAACGGTCGCTGCGGCTATGTGCTCATGCCGGAGTTTATCCGAAAGGGTGACTTCAAGATCGACTCACCCGACCCGTCGCTCAAGAAGACGCTTGTCCTAAGGGTAAGGGAAATGGCCGTTCCAGTTCTAGACGCGCGCAACAAAATTAAAAGCTGCTTTGAGACAGTAGTGAACCAACTTAACGTGGCTTACGAAAAAGGTTGCGTCAGTGATACATTACTTTAGAAGTGTGAGCGAACTTTCCCCACCTCGGCTTTCAATTCAATTATTTGTGTGGGGTCCTCTTCCTTTTCCGCTGCCTCTGATCTCTTTTTGTAAGCGGTCTGCACCTCTAAGCGCGCACGTGGTTGACCGCTGCTGAGCATGTCTTGACGCAGTGATCAGCTCATTATTCAGGGACGACGCTGATTCTTGTTGTTTTCACTTGCAATATAAATGAGTGTTTTACGCACCCGAGTGCTACACTAACGTTGCGGTTATGAACGCTACGTACGAGTAACACGTACGCTTATTTATTGCGGAAAATACGGCATTGGCCTGCAGGCCTCAAATCTAGCTTTGCATTAGGAGTGTTTTCAGGAATTTCGTGTGACGGAATAGCTGTGCTCTTCCTCGTGTCGTGAAATGTAAAAAAATTTGAAACTCTTGGGTGAACCGCACGTGACCTGTCAGCTTGACTCCTCATACGCGTAGCCTCAGGCCCTTGCGGGTAAAGCTAGAAGCCCGTTCTCAGTCGGTACAGCCTCAGCCATGTCGATGAAAACCTGCTACCGATTCCTTTCCTGCAGTTTTGTGAAGCGAAAGCTTCACTAAACTTTGTAAAGCCGGTCTTCACGAGAGCTTCAATTTGACCTTCATTTGCCCTCCAAGGAACAGGAAGACAACAACAACAACAACAACAACAACAACAACAACAACAACAACAAC
>JAJIZL010018710.1:606000-655071 GCA_023969395.1 Amblyomma maculatum | reverse complement strand
ATTGTGGGCAGCTCGAAAAAGAAAACTATGGCATAAATGTCGGGCGGCAAAGCGGTTTTTAGGGCAGAAATGCCTCGAGACAAAATGGCTCATCATAGAGACGAAAAAAAAAACACCTCAAGGCTGAATCCAGCATGCCAAGATCCTTGCAATGTGCTCGCAAGTGTCCACAATAAAGGAAAGGGCGGGAAACTGTGGGAAGGAAGAGAAGTCAAGAAAAGAAGACAAGGGGGAGAGAAGGGAGAGGGGGCAGTTCAGTTTGGGGGGGGGGGGGTAAAGAATGCATGTCCCAAGAACAAAAAAAAAGAAAACGTGGGAGAGAGAAAAGAAAACAAGGAGGAGAAACAGGTAGGAACAAGGAAACTGATGCGCAACTAGTGATAAAAAAAAAAACGAAAAGAGTTCAGCTAACAGTCATTACGGAATGTATTAATACAGATCAAAATAAGCGAGGGTACTCGGGGCAATCAAACAGGAAAGCCACATGGCAGGGGCAGGTCCGCGGCCCACCAAAATCGGCCATATGGCGCCCCCGACAACACAAGACATGTTATAGACTTTGTATTGCCCTGTAGGGCTACGAACCATCCGGGCGGGAATGAACGCGATTGACAGGTGGGAGCAAGGAAGAGACACGAACAGCAATGCGTGTAAGCAGTGCGCGAGAACAAGCGCAGGATAACAAAGAAGGGAAGTCTTGAGGCGAAACAAAGTTCGGATGCCCAGGCAGCATCTTTGCTATATCCGCAGTGAGTGGGCAGGCGCGTAGGTAATGAATCACGTCACCCTTAGCTTCACCGCATGAACAGGAAGGCGAAGAGTGAAGCGCAAAGCGATGGAAGTACGAAGGAAAGCGGCCGTGGCCCGTTAGGAGAGGAACAAGAGAACGGGACGGAGGGAAAGAGAGGGGTAGACGAAGAATGGAGGGGCCACCCTAAGCGATTCGAGCCGACCCATACTATGATCATAAGGCTCAAGAACCAATAGACATTTTCACCACCACCACTACCACCGCAAGCTTAAACTAAAAATAGCACGTCTTGTGCAAGGAGCTCAGGATTATGCTTGGACGCTAGCTAAAAGCAGCTGGTTCACCAAATGCGATCGCTTAATGGCAATCTCGGCACTAAATCAGCCTGGAAGCTCCTCAAATGGCTTATAGGTCCTCCTGAATCTCAATCCAAAATCCTAAATCTAAGCCATGGGGATTCTGCGGCCCGCCTTTGCATGTCAACCTTGTCATCTCCAAACCTCCTAAAATTGGATAATGCTACCCTCCTTTTAACAATAAATGAGCACCTCCGACGCCGTACACGTGCTCTCATACCTCCGTGTACGGTAAGCCTCTTCCGCGGTCTAACCCGTGCAGAGGAGGTGCGGCTTCAGAGGATTCGAGCTGACGTGGCCCTAACACCTGCAGTTATTCGAAAGTGATCTCAATTTCGAAATTTGTATCCCCGCCCTGGGTTCCCCGTCTGCAAGTCCCGAGATACAGAAGCCAATGTCCACCACCTGCTGTGAGAATGTCCAGCGCTGAAGCAGACGCGGATCCGGCACCTGGTGGCAGCTGGCCTCCCTCCCTGTAATCCGTTGTCATATGCCGCTTGGACGCAGGGATCGCATCATCGTTTACTTCTGGACTTCATAACATTAGCCAACTTTTTTTTTCATTTACTTGACCGTACCCTTCATCATCCCCTTCATGGATCACTGCCTTGTCGTGGCGGAGGGGCTTGCGAAACTCGATGAAGTCGTGAGCTCTGCTGTGTAGGGCCACCCAAGATAGACTGGTCACGGCGGAGAGTTCTGACAAAATGTGATTCACTGGAGAAGGTAATGGCAACCCACTCCAGTATTTCCTGCCAAGAAAACCCTATGGCCAGTCACAATACCATGAAAGATATGGCGCCGGAAGATGAGCCCCCCAGGTTGGAAGGCGCCCCACATGTTACTGGGGATGAACAAAGGGCGATTCCTAGTAGCTCCAGGACGAATGAAGCGGCTGGGCTAAAGCCGAAAGGACGCTCAGTTGTTGATGTGTCGGGAAGTGACCGGAAAGTCCGATGTTGCAAGGAGATATATCACATAGCAACATGGAATGTAAGATCTATGACGCAAGGTAAACTGGATGTCGTCAAGCGAGAAATGGACAGATTGAACATTGATATCTTGGGTATCAGCGAGCTCAAGTGGACCGGAATGGGAGAATTTAACTCCGGCGACCATTATGTCTTTTTTTGTGGGCACGAATCCAAGAGAAGGAATGGGGTCGCTCTCATAGTAAACAGAAGAATGCGCAAAGCAGTGCTAGGGTACAACCCCAAAAACGACCGAATGATTTCACTTCGGATCCAAGGTCAGCCTTTCAACATAACAGTTATCCAAGTCTATGCACCGACCACTGCTGCTGAAGAGGCTGACGTTGAGAGATTTTATGCGGACCTACAATGCCTTTTGGACCGCACCCCATCATCAGACGTCGTTTTTCTCATAGGAGACTGGAATGCTAAGGTCGGAAGTGAAGAAATATCCGGAATTATAGGAAAGTTCGGTCTTGGAGAGCCATATGAAGCTGGGCAGAGGCTAGTAGAGTTTTGTCAAGAAAACAACCTGACCATAGCGAATACTCATTTTCAACAGCCCAAGAGGCGCCTGTACACATGGACTTCACCGGACGGTCTGTACAGGAATCAGATCGATTATATTCTTTGCCGGCAGAGATGGAGAAGCGCTATACAAGCAGTAAAAACAAGGCCTGGGGCCGATTGTGGCACCGATCATCAGCTTCTTGTTGCCAAAATTAAGCTTCGATTGAGGAAAACTCAGAAAACTAGAAAGACTTTCAGGTATGATCTGGATCAAATTCCATTAGAATATGCTGTGGAAGTGAGGAATCGATTTCAAGAATTAGATCTGGAAGACTCTCTAGAGAGCCCGAAGAGATGTGGACTGATGTTCGTGATATAATACAAGAAGTTGCTACAAAGTAGTTCCAAAGCAAAAGAAATGCAAGAAAGCAAACTGGTTATCTGAACAGGCTTTGCAAATAGCTGAGGAAAGGAGGATGGCAAAAGTTATGGGGGAAAGAGAAAGATACAAGGTTCTCAATGCGTATTTTCAGAAAATAGCAAGGAGAGATAAGAATGCCTTCCTGAACAAACAGTGCCAAGCAGTTGAGGACAACAGCCAATTAAGGAACACTGGAGCTCTGTATAAGACAATCAAAGATATCAAAGGAAGCTTCTGTGCTAATTAAGCTGGGCGTGATAAAGGACAAACAAGGCAAGGACCTCACTGAAGCCTCAGAGATAAAGAAGAGGTGGCAGGAATACACAGAAGAACTGTACAAGAAGGACCCGAATGAGCAAACCCAACATAAGACGGTTGTGATTACTTATCTCGAGCCGGGCATCCTGAAGAGTGAAGTTGAATGGGCCTTACCCAGCCTTGCTAAGAACAAAGCTAGCGGAATTGATGGCATTCCAGCTGAGTTGCTTCAAAACCTCAACCATGACGCTGTTAACGTTCTGCATACATTATGTCAGAAGATTTGGACAACCCTGCAGTGGCCACAGGATTGGAGGAGATCAGTTTAAATCCCTATTCCAAAGAAAGGCAGTGCCAAAGATTGTTCCAACTACCGCACGATCGTGCTTATTTCGCATGCTAGCAAGGTGATGTTGAAAATCCTCCAAGGTAGGCTGCAGCAGTATGTGGATCGGGAGCTTCCGGACGTGCAAGCTGGGTTTCGCAAGGGCAGAGGAACTAGAGACCAAATTGCTAACCTTCGCTGGATCATGGAAAAAGCAAGAGAGTTCCAGAAACCCATCTACTTCTGCTTTATTGATTATGCGAAAGCGTTTGACTGCGTAGATCACAGCAGATTGTGGCAAGCTCTTCAAGAGATGGGAGTTCCAATTCACCTCGTCTGTCTCCTCAGGAACCTGTATGAAGGGCAAGAGGCCACAGTCAGAACTGGGCATGGTCTTACTGATTGGTTTCCGATCGAGAAAGGAGTGAGGCAAGGCTGCATACTGTCGCCCTGCCTATTTAACCTATATGCAGAGTGCATCATGAGGAAGGCCGGTCTGGACGAGTCTTCAGCTGGAGTGAAGATTGCTGGAAAACGTATCAACAACCTTAGATATGCGGATGATACCACTTTAATGGCAGAAAGTGAAGTGGAACTCAAGAGACTTCTGATCCGCGTACAAGAAGAGAGTGAGAAGTTTGGGCTTAAACTGAACATTAAAAAGACAAAGATCATGGCGTCTTGCCCTATCAAGTCCTGGAGCATCAATGGACAAGAAGTGGAAGCTGTGACAGATTTTCTGTTCTTGGGCTCCAAGATTACCTCGGAAGGAGACTGCAGCCATGAAATTAGGAGACGCCTGCTTCTGGGAAAGAGAGCAATGGTTAGCCTTGACCGCCTAGTAAAGAGCAGAGACATTAGTCTGCCAACCAAGATCCGTATAACTTGTGCTATGGTCTTTCCAGTTGTGATGTATGGATGCGAGAGTTGGACTGTGAAAAAGGCTGACCGCCGAAGAATTGACGCGTTTGAATTGCGGTGCTGGCGAAGACTCCTGAGAGTTCCTTGGACTGCCAGAAGATCAAATCAGTCGATATTGTCGACCATAAACCCTGACTGCTCATTCGAGGGTCAAATTTTAAAGTTAAAGCTCAGCTACTTTGGTCATCTGATGAGAAGAGAGGAGTCGCTGGAGAAAGGTTTGATGTTGGGAAGGGTTGAGGGTCGCCGGAGAAGGGGTAGGCAGCGAACGCGTTGGTTAGATGGCATCCTCGAGGCACTGCAGATGAAGTTATGTGATGTTAGGAAGATAGTGAGAGACCGGAAAGCGTGGCGTGACATGGTCCATAGGGTCACGAAGAGTCGGACACGACTGAACGACTAAACTGACTGACTGACTGACTGACTGACCCTTCATCATTCATAACATTCCGTTCATGCCCCAAGGCAATACGCATCGCTAAAAAATTCGCGAAGAGAGCAGCAGTATCACCTCAGTAAGGCCATCAGCTGGTTCAAAAGGACCGAAGAGCAGTTAACTGACACCCTTGCCGATAATTTAACTTCCCGTGGGTTAAAGTTCCGCGATTGTTTTGCATCAACATCTAAGATCCGACAGACGCCACTAACGAAGCACCGAATTATAGTTGCCGACGACCAACGTCCACTAGTCCTTACCGAGTCTTTTCAAAAGACCTTGACGTCATCCACCGCCAAGCAACAGAAATGCTCCATGACGACGTTATCCAGCCGTCGACGAGCCCCTGGGCTTCTCCTGTAGTCCTCGTCGCAAAGAAGGATAATACCTCGAGGTTCTGCGTGGATTACAGAAGCCTCAACAACGTCTCGAAAAAGGATGTGTACCCCCTGCCGCGCATTGACGATTCCCTCGATCGCCTTCGCCATGCCACTTACTTTCCGTCACTTCACCTCCGCAGTGGATATTGGCAAATAAAGGTTGACGAGCGAGATCGTGAGAAGACCGCTTTTATTACGCCGGACGGTTTGTATGAGTTTAAAGTGCCCCCGTTTGGCCTGTGCTCGGTCCTTGCCACAATTCAACGAATGATGGACACCGTACTCTCTGGCCTGAAGTGGCAGTCATGCCTCGTATATCTCGACGGCGTTGTGATTTTCTCGGACACAATTGACGAGCACCTGAAATGTTTGCGCGCTTTTTTCGAGGCCCATCCGATCTGCCGGTCTTTCTCTAAAACCCGAAAAATGCCACTTTGCTTTTAATGAGCTGAAATTTCTCGGCCACATTGTCAGCGCTCGAGGTGTTAGCCCAGACCCAGGAAAGACAGCCGCTGTCGCTTCATTCCCCAAACCAGCGGATAAACGAAGCTTGCGTCGATTTCTTGGCCTCTGCGCGTACGACGACCTTTCTTCTGGCCATCTCGGTTTTTCTCGCACATTGGAACGGATACGCCTAAAGTACTACTAGCCCAGGCTAGCTGCCGTTGTGCACCGTTACGTCCGTATCTGCCGTGAGTACCAGCGACGGAAAACTCCGCCTATTAAACCAGCTGGGTTCCTGCAGCCAATCGATCCCCCGAAATTCCCATTTCAACAGGTCGGCATGGACGTACTGGGTCCATTCCCGAAGTCCTCCATGGGTAACAGGTATAGCGGTTGCCACTGACTACCTCAGACGCTACTGTGAGACCAAGGCCATTCCCCGTGGTACCGCAGATGAAGTTGCACATTTCTTCATTCACAACATTGCACTCCGTCACGGTGTGTCAACAGTAGTCTTAACTGACAGGGGAAGCTCGTTTACGTCGGCACTTACGAGCGAGGTCCTTCTACTCAGTGGCACCACCCACCGCAAGACAACAGCCTATCATCATCAAACCAATGGACTGACTGAGCGGCTCAACAAGACAATTACCGATATGATTTCTATGTATGTAGACGACGATCATGGGAACTGGGACCGAATTCTGCCGTACATCACGTTCGCATACGACACTGCGCTCCAGAAGCTACGCGCTTCACTCCATTTCATTTGGTCCACCGACGCGAACCCTTGACTATGCTGGATGCTATGCTTCTTCCGGTGGAGGGAGCAGATATATCGAATACAATATATCTGCTGTCGTTCAGATATATTGGATGCAAGAACACGCTAATAGCATTGATCACTAAAAGACAGACACGCTTACACATAAAGCCCCTAACACTAGTGCCTCACCAACAAGCCACCTATTTCATTTTCGTTCCGCTTTCGCAATCTTGGCATCGCTTGTAAAGAAAAGTGCACGTGCCCTGATTCTCCCGTACACTTACCCCCTCCCTCATAACCTAACGAGAATGGCGGAGGTGGTCCTTACAAGGAATAGGGCTGGGGCGGCCCTTACCCCGTCGATGACGTGCCAATAGAGCTCTGAAGAAGATGCAGTGCCAAGCACATGCCCTAAGTGCCCAAAGCCAACCGCCGAGGTAGATCGTCTCCACATTTTATGGACATGTCCAGGAATGCAGCCGTCAAGAATAAGACGACTACAAGAAGTTGGACTGTCGGCTACAAAGGAGGAAGAGCTACACTTGTGGCTAATGGACAATATTAAAGCTGGAGCTTGCTGCAGTTTCTTGGCGAAAATAGACTGCATGAATTACCTTAAGTGCAGCCTCATTTTATCCCACATGGCAAGTCTTCAAATTAAAAAAAGAAAAAAAGAAGACCCCGTGGCTTGGCGCCATCTATCCACATTCAAGAGAAGCGCATGGAGCGGTAAACAAGACCTGGTCGCGCCGCCGGGCGCAGTGTCAGCACCTAAATATATTACATCGAGATGGAGGGGCGAACTCCACACCATGCATCTACGCGGCAATGCGCACCCCGAATACCGTGAGGCGCGACGCAAAGCACGAGCTAGGACGGTGAACAAGAACTACTCCAAGGACAAAGGAGCCGTCTTTCGCCTAGGCCATGTGGTAGCAGGACTGGAGGCTAGAAATGCACACGTAGCGCAAATAGAGAAGGCAGCTATTGCATTAGCGCACAACATACACCGGATCTATGGGCATTGTTACCGACTCCCAAACCGCCTGCAGAAACTACATGCGAGGCCGGGTTTCTCACTTGGCCTGTAAAATATTATCACAAGGCGGACACCTGGCCTTAGACCAAAAATTAGTTGTGGTATTAGCTCTGGTTAACTCTGGTTGAATTGCGAAAGCAACGGCGGAAGCTTCTTTTGCCTGCTACATTACTCCCCTATCACGCCATATCATCGTAAGGTACTGCATTATCGGGACACTTAAGCTCATCCTTTAAGGGATGCGAGAGCCTAAGCTACCAGCCCACATATAAAATCACGCTTCAACCAAGCCATATGGACGCGCCTGCGTGTCGTAAGGGTAACGAGAATGCATACGATTCTGGCAGACTGATTCTGATATCATCCTCCCATATGAAAGGAGCGACCCGAGTTGGCAGCTCCTGCGTGTGGCATAAGGGTAACGTGAACTCAAATGTCATGGCAGGCTGAGTTTTTTGAAGAGCGCCTCTTCATGGCGTAGCTACGCCTCGTCACGGCGTAGCTACCTCTTCACTGCCTAGCTGCGGTCACCTGAGGTCTCGCTTTGGCTGTCGTAGTATTGCTTTCGCAATAAATATTAATATGAGCACCCGATCAAGGGTTAGAGCCCGAGAATTCCTCTTCCAGTATTCCTCATCACTCCCTTCACATGACCATCCCCAGCCCCTCACTATACATACCGCGAGATACTGCAACACGTCCGCCTAGGAAAACAACCATATTCGCAACACCCGCTAAAGGACTTCATAAATCAGACAGTGTGGCTTCGGGTGGTCACTAGCACTGTCCTACAAGCGCCCAGCAATAGACTGCACGCAATAAGTCCGTGTATTTTCTCAACTAAATGCACGTTTTGCGGCCAGAAAGCAGACCTTTACCATATGGTATTGGCTTGCCAAGAAAACAAAGCTATATCTTGTAAAGGAAACACATCGTCGGGGCGGATTAGGAGGTGGCCCTGTCCCGCTCTTACCTTGCGACACAGAGAACATTGGTTGCGAGAGCGGAGGCAGCGGCTTCAGCCAATGGAACCTAGGAATAAGGGTCCGACCAACCCCGCCCTTAACCTATAAGTCATTTCCAGAAATGTTTTGTACTACTACTACACCTTTTTTTGTCGCCTGTATAACAAAAAGCTTTCGCGGGTGCGGGCCACATATGCTCAGATGGACTAGCATGCTCTGAAAGAAAGGAGACAGGTGAAACTAAAGGAAGACATAGAAGAGAGAGCTCGTGCGTGAAACGCGCGCCTCGCGAACCGTGGCACGAGATTCTTTCAAGAAGAAGCGCCGGCAAGCAAGGGACGCACTTCCATCCTTAACGCTTCTTTTTTTGTACCTCTGCAGCTACCATCTGCACCGCGAACCAGGTGAGCCTGTAGATGTTTTCTGCGGCGCTTTGAGCGATCGACGAGACAGCTTCTCTAGCGCGTTTCCTCAGTTAGTCGTCCGCAGTTTACTGGTGATGGCCTGGGCTCGCTTTGCCCTAACTCGGCCGTTCAGCCCCCTCGCGCTGCTACCGGTAGCACACCGGGGCGCTCGACCCTTCCCTTCGGCGCGCACTGTACGATTGGAGAGATGTTTGTCTCCTTGTGTAGCTCCTCTCTTTAGCGTGTAACTGTCGGTGGACTGGCACTCGTACCTTATGGAGGCCGCCGCTACATGTCGCCGTAGCCAGTCAAGAGTCGTCTGGCCAGTCCGTAGTTGTAGATGGTGTCTGTTCTTTACCAAGTATCACGTACTGTCCGTCCTAAATGCGCTTACAGCTCGCCATAATTTCTCTGTGAAGGTGGAAGAGATATTTCGACAGGATTTCGTCACACCCCACGTGACATACGGGCTGGCAGGAGTTGCCAACTTGGGTCTCTCGTTTCACATGCATGGGACGGTTATATCAAAATCAGCCTGCTAGGACCCTGACATTCACGTTACCCCTATAGGCCACTAAGACAAGTTCATATGGGTTGGTTAAAGCCCGGCTTTATATGTGGGCTGAGGAAGAAGAAAAAGAGAAGAACGCTCGGTTACCCACAGCTAAAGCTTTCGCTCAATATTTGGTTCAGCAGCGTTGAACCCTTGTAATTTATTTTTTTTCTGCGAATAATACAGTGTGCGCTCTAGGAACTAGACGTTCATCATGCCGAAAGAAATCTTGTGCCCATTCATAACCAGTGGGTACCCGTGACACTGCACCCCGCGTATTCGTGAGTCATTGTTTCAGGTGATTTATTTTCTGTGTCCACATTTATAGATGGAACGCCGCCTGAAGTGGGACCACAAGGCAGACTTCTTTCTTTCGAGCATCGGGCTTTCCGTCGGCATCGGAAACTTGTGGCGGTTTCCGTTCCTCGTGTTTGATAATGGAGGAGGTATGATGGTACATTTTTGTCTCATTTCCGGTATACGTAGCAGATGGGAGGAACAAGTTATAGCAACTCTGTGGGTCAACGCATGCGCTGATGTATTATTAGGCTTAATCGAAGTTACTCTATACTATCACATTCAAACGAAAAGACTGTTGAAAACATTCTTGCGCGTAGAGCTCGAGAATTATTCAAAAATACGCATCGTCACGAACGGGTTCTCTTCGATCTGTCATACGGGCTGCATCAATTTCTTGCGGTTGAACTTCGCGCTGACCGCCTTTAGCTGGTCTAAGTGAATTGTGTTGTGCTCTCTTTGGACCGCGTATTTTTATGCTCCAGTACACGAGTTATACTTGCAGTTTTAAAAGTTGCTGAACAAGGAAACAGCGATGAAGAGGCGATTTGATTTTATTGCGATTAAAACTGTGATGGGGAATCGCACCGGATGAACCAGTTGCTGCTGCAGCCTTTACTTTTGTTATATTTCTACTGCTTCAAACTTTTTTAGTGACTCACGTGACTTAATGACCCCACCTCCAATATTTTAAAGATTTTAGGAGGCAATGCGTTCGTTATACATATAAATACTGTACTTCCAGTGCATAATGCTATTTTCAGCTTTACGTGGCCTAGTGATCCAAATAGCTGGCAGAACAATACATCTTTATAGATAATCTTGGTAACTATACCGGTGCGAAGCAAAGGATGATAGTCGCACCGATTAGTAATGACCTCCAAATAGCTCCTCGATGTGATGAGGCGTGCCAGCCGCACACGGAAGTGCATCCTTTAACTGACATCGGTGCAGGTGCGTTCCTGTTTGTATACCTGATAGTAATTGCGCTGGTGGCGAAACCGCTGTACTACCTCGAGATGTTCGTGGGCCAGTTCAGCAGCTCCGGCTCCATGTCTGTCTGGGCCGCCTTCCCACTCGCCCGAGGCAAGTCTCTTCTCCAGTAATGGGCGCGACTTTCTGGAATATTGTACGCAGGCCGTGTGCTAAGTGACCCCCTCTGCCCTTCTCGTTGATGTTCAAGCACGTTTCTCAATTCCCCCAGGCGTTGGAGCCACGATGACTGTGGGCAGCCTATGCCTGGCGCTCTACTACAACATGTACCTGTCGTACGCGCTTATGTACATGTACCACTCGCTCGACTCGAACCTGCCCTGGAGCGGCTGCTACAGCTCCTGGGGCGCCAACACGCACGTCTGCTACATCCGCAAGCCCAACATTGTGAGCCTTTTATCTGCCATCTATACTCCCTCAGTAGGAAGGCTAGTTAGAGTGCGATTAAAACCTACAAGCAGACCGTTATCTTAGACCGGTGCATGGGTTCGTTAGGTACCGTGAATAAAAGCTAATATGATCCTAATATCAGCTTTAGTACGTCAAGGCGAAAGTTCGGGTGAGTTGGTACAACATTTTAGAGACAGGTAAACCAGCGCAAAACACGGAACGAAAGGTAGAAAATGGCACACGCGTTGTATGTCGTCTTCTGCACTTCGTCCAGGGTTTAGCGCTGGTTTGTTTTCCTTTAAATTATTAACACATTATGACGACGATGACGTGCAGGTTGTAAAACAAACCAATATTTTGCACGAAGACTGCTGCATACATGAGCATTTCACCTGCTGGCTCGTTTAACAGGTAAATCCGCGCAAAAGCGTGTATAGGCCAAAGGTCATTTCCGCCATGGTGAACAATGCCACTCAGATGACTTTTAGTGGGCGCTCAACCAGGAATTCCCCCTGCACAGAGGGTATGCTGTCCACAGCAGGTATACGTCCACCTGGAACTTGAGCTGTGGGTCGACCTATTATGCTATATGTTTCGCTGAGACCTTCAAGGTCAAGCACACACAAGGTCAGTGATGGGGTCTTGCCATTTTAAGTAGTACTTTCACACTATACATAATTACATATTTCAGTCATGCTTCAGAGTTTTTATCACGTCTGTCTTCGTCATAGCCATTAGCCAAAAGCTGACTGCGCTGCAGGGCAACGGTTTCTCATGTTGGCTTTCAGTTAGGCATGCCCTTAGCTAGCCTCTGCAGATCCTCTAATCTCCCAGGCTTTCCCCATTATTGTTTCCCTTTGGCCGCCGCTTGATAACAGAGCTGCGGGGCTTACTGCATTAATATTCTCATAGATATCACTTTATTGCATTGTCAAGAATGAGAGAGCGTCGGTGGCCCTCATCTACCTAGGAGGGAGTAGTAGCTGTACTCTCTCGCATATTTATTTATTCCTTTCACCACGCCGCGGTCACGTTAACTTTCAACCGGCATATACAGCGTTAGCCGCCCACCTAGCCGAGGTAAGAAGCAGATTTCGTATCTAAATGAGCTCACCTGTTCTAACTTCTGCGTATATGACGTCACATGTGGCTTCTAGCGGCCAGCGACATTAAAAGTCACATCTGAAAGTTATTTTCTTGCAAAATATATTGATTCAATGCCCACTAAGAGGATCAAAACCCCAGAAAGCTGACTAGTCAGGTTCTTTTTGACGATACGGGTGAGCTATGCTGAAATCGTCTTAAGCAACGCCTGTATGTGTACGCACGCGTGATACATTGTATGGCTGCGAGGAATGAGACACATGGAGCATGCTGTTCCTTAGAGGACGTGCAAGGCAGCCGCAAACCGCCTCTACCAGCGGTACCGGGGCCAGAACATGACCTTCGGCGTAGCCGTCAACGCCACGGACAGGGTGCTGTACGTGCCACACCGGGCGTACACCGTCGAGATGAGCGGCTGTGTGAACGCTACCATGTCGGCCGCGGAGCACTTCTACTGGTGAGCCCCGCATTAGCGGCACTTTTATTGAGAAAGCATTACTGCTCGCAGTTTGAACTTTTAGCGTGGAACGGCGGTAACCACCACTTACCTTTGACCTTTAGACGACCCCCCTAGACGACCCCAAGCTTGCAGGAGCTGCCAACTTGGGTCTCTCGTTTCACATGGAACGGTTATGTCAATCAGCCTGCTAGGACCCTGGCATTCACGTAACCCTAGGCCACTAAGGCACGTTCATATAGGTTGGTTAAAGCGGGGATTTATATGTGGTCTGAGGAAGAAAGAGAAGAAGAAGAACGCTCGGTCAGCCGCAGCTAATGCTTTCGCTTAATATTTGGTTCAGCAGCGTTGAACCCTTGTAATGTTTTCTGGAGTTAACGCCTTCGTTCGCTGTCACCTTGCAATGTTTCCGACGAAAACCTAGCACTCCCTAGTAGGAGAATACCCGGCCGCACTGTAACCAGGCTCAAGATCAACGTACAGTTCTCTCTCCTATAGAAAATGGTTGCTTTTGAGCACGCACCGTCTGTGGTCGTATGCTCCCCAAGGGCATCTTGCCCAGAAAGATTATGCGGTCCGAATAGGCATAGGCGCGTTTTGGCTGCTGATTGCGAGGATGATGTAAATTCCTTCAGGAAGGAACGCTCGTTATAACAGGTGATATATAAAAAATCGCCAGCCCGCATTGCTTGTAGCACCAGCTTCCAAGAAAGGACAGATATGTTACAGTGGGTGGACAACATAAAAGTAAAATTTCGACACATTTAGGACCGGCTACGATTAAGAAAGCGAAATCTCGCTCCCGCAGCGACACCCGATTCGAAGACGCCCGCTGCGTTGGATCACGTTGAGTAGTGAGGTGATTAGGGCATACAGTTGGAGGCACATAGATCAGTTAGAATCGCTATCGCTGGACTTGCCGATGCATGTCAACTTAGGAAGGGAAATAGTATCATATACTCGCGATCGAAAGACACCAAAGTGATCCTGGGCCTAGGCCTCACCAAGGCCTTCGACAATGTCAGACACGACGCTATCCTCGAAGGGTCCGGGGTAGGACAGTGAACGTGGCGGTCCGGGTGTTGATAAGTGTAAACACTGTCGGACGAGAGGAGCCCTCGACCACATAATATCGGAGTGCTCACAATCTTCAGAGGTGGGAAAAAATATAAGTTCAGAAGCCTGGGTGACCCCGCTATGAAGCTCGCATTCTGCGATCTAGAGAAGCACGAGCTAGAGAAGCACCATCCATCTGGCAGAAGAGGCCGCAAGAAGCCAATTGCGGCCTGGCAACCTCTAGTCCGCGGGATCACTACTACCAGTTTTTCCAGGCCTGCGCGCTGGGGGCGAGGAGGAAGGCTCCCTTTTTCTCATCGGAATAAGTCGTAGAATCAATAAACCAAGTCACAGCACACGGACTCCTCTCAATTTGCCCCGATCAAAGCGCAGCCGCCGGCGGTCGAGTTTGAACCCGGGTACTCCGATCGTCTTCCCGGGTACTCCGGGTACTCCGGGGCGCCTTAGCCACTGAGCTACCGCAGCTCGGCTGGACTGAGCTTTGGAAAAGCTTTTCGTGAGCGCTGTAAATGCGGGCAAATCTTTCCCTCGCAGGGACAAGGTGCTCAAAGTGAGCCGCGGCCTGCACGATGTACGGCCGATGAACATCGACCTGACGCTCTGCTACTTCATCGTGTGGCTCCACATCTTCGTCATCATAAGCAAGGGCATCAAGTGGTTCGGAAAGGTGTGCTATCCGCGACCCTTTCATCCTCTTTCCCCGTCATATCGTGCTCGCGCGCGGCCCCAAAGGACGCGAGTATGCTTCAGATACGCGAAACCAATGCCTCGGGCAGTTTTTTTTTTTTTTTTATGCTTTGTGAGGGCGTCGATATATTGCACTTGCGGCAAGCAACACCTATATGAATTTACCCAAACACGGATATTTGCACAAGCATACAAGAGGACGATTCTGGTGGTTGTATAGTCAACTATGTCCTGTGCACTGGAAATTGGGGCCGTTTCGCGCAATGACAGCATCACACACCTGTTATCAATCGATCGTTAGCCTCGCTTATAATGGTCGATTCTGTCCGGCGGACATGTCGACCAATAGAAGCAGGGCCGATTGACAGGCTTTTTTTTATGTTATCCTGATATGAGCGCGCGCTGCGTAATGTGGCCTCTGGTTTCTTCGTTTCTTGTTGCATTTTGGCAACGCCCGAAAACTCTTTTCTGTCACAGTAGTCGTTTACAGGGTGTCGATCTTTAAAATCGGGGTCATAATTTAAAGTGTACAATCGGAGACGTCCGATCTAATAAAGTATCAGCGCTGTGCGGATTCGGCCCTTGCTTCGACGTTAACTACAACTCGTGCAGTCTTTTAGAAAACTCTCTATTCTGTAAAACCAGTTGTGAACTTCAACGGCATAGTTTTTGTAAACCTGTACAACGAAATTTTCGTCTGTGCACTGTGAACGTAGTACTTTGAGCGATTCGTACTTGAAGAGGTTAAAAAATTTACTTTGTGGTTGGTCTGCCTGGTGTTGGCAGGTCCAGCGGGTCAGTTCGAAGTGTACCTGGAAGTTCTTTCACACGAAGTTCATTCCAGTTGTGATGTATGGATGCGAGAGTTGGACTGTGAAGAAGGCTGACCGCCGAAGAAGTGACGCGTTTGAATTGTGGTGCTGGCGGAGACTCTTGAGAGTTCCTTGGACTGCCGGAAGATCAAATCAGTCGATATTGTCGACCATAAACCCTGTCACTTGCACTTTGCTGCAGATCGTGCTGGTGACCGCGACGTGCCCTTATCTGATGCTGTTCGCACTGCTCATGAAAGGAGTGTCCCTGGATGGCGCTAACTCGGGTGTCGCGGTCGTCTTCCTCCCGACCTGGCAACACATTTTCACCTTCAAGGCGAGCCCGGTTTTTGATCGCGTTTTCAGTTCGAGGATCATGAGCACTTATTGCTTTTCAGGATTGCAGTTCACTTCCAGAAGTACTTTCGCGCCTTTTAATTGCAACGGTTTCTTTGGAGAGCATTGTACTAAACTTTCGCTTAAAAATATTTTTTGGTGAGGTATCAAAACCCAGTAGCGTTTTTTTTTTTTCAGTTCCTGCTTTCTTTCTAAAAATATGTCACCTTTAGTCATCATCATCTTGTTTGCTTTCTAGTTTACCTTCTTTAGACCGAACTTTTATGGTCACTATAATGAAATAAATAGCGCAGGCTGCTTGTGCCTGGTGTGTTTGAGAGCAAGGCCTTTGAAACCGTTCTATATGGTCTCGCTCGTGGCTCGCTGCAATCTGTCATGGCCAATTACAGACAACCCATAAAAGAGAAAAATGGGAAACTAAGCTTTGAATATTCAGTACTTACCCTCCTAATACATATAGCTCTCCATTCCCAACCAGTCAGACGTTCAGTGCGGGATGACAAAACAAACGGTGATGTGAGCGAGCGGCTATACAAATACAGCTCATAAAAAAGTGAGTGCTAATTAAGAGGCTGTATATCATCAACGCAGCGCTAGCAGTGCTGCATACGCCGCCAGAGAAGAACAAATAAGCCAAAACTGGCCACTACTGACTCTCTTCGGAAAATGAGAACGATCGACTGCATGAAAAGCCGCAAATTTGCCTTGAATGGCGCGAGGCGATGCTCGTAACGTCAGAGGGTTAAAAGAAGCGATGACATTGGCGGACACGATCAGTCACCCATTTAAAATCCAGACGCAATTTTACGTCAAAACTGCAGCCAAAGGGTCACCAGGTTATCGTAGTGTTGAACAAGCGGGTATGCGTGAGGTTCGTGGTCGGCCAGGTATTTCTCTTAATCGTTAATAACCAGACAGACCGATCATTCGAATTGTCCCGCCTTTTCATCATCTCCGCTCCAGTGCTGGCGCAACGCGATCGAGCAAGCCTTATCGTCCCTCTGTGTCGCCACTGGATGCCTGACGGTGCTGTCCAGTTACAACGACTTCTACAACGACATCTTCCAGTAAGCAGATGAACAGTTCATCTGTTTGGTTCTGGGCGAAACATGCTCCTGATGTCCTCCCTTCGCGCAGGGATACGTGGTTCTTTGCCCTGCTCAACTTCGTGTGGGGCATGCTGTCGAGCACGGCCTTCTTCTCTACCATGGGGAGCTTGTCCACTTCGCTGAACATCACCTTGCCCGAACTGGTCCTCGACGAAGGCAAGCCACAGTACTATTCGGGCATGCGGGCCGTTTACAGTGCAACGCGCAACCGAAGGCAACGCACCACACACTCCAACGAACTAAAACAAATTGGTTGCGCAGTAGGCGACTGCGGTGCTTACCCAGTTGCATGTTACGGTGATATTATTTCACATGCACAAAAAAATAATGGCTGCGCTTTTAGGCTTACTCCTGACGACCTGCCGATGATTTCAACATAGACGATTTCATCAAGAGAGATCAAGTACAACTAAGTAACTTATCGGCCTTTTGTCCGAGTACTCTGCGCATGCGCAGGACCCTACCGGCGCACGATGGAACCAATCTGGAAGGCGTTGCTGAGCCCCGCTACCATGGAAACGCTCGGGGAAGCGGCTATGGTCGCCGGCTAGGCAACCTTCTATCTTGTTTCCTGTGCTAAAGAAATGCGAGAGCTGTGCACTATATAATATGATGCGGTCTTCCATGGCGTAGAGTTTAAGAGCGGGAGGGGGAGGGGATGTCATGATTCCGTTCTCTGAACGATAGGGTCCTCTGAGTAGCGTCACCTGGCGACAAACACGTTTTAACAATGAAGAGCGCCATTTAAGCCCACTGTTCTAGTCACTTCTGTGGGGCAACAGGCTTCGTTTTCGAACGCTGAAACAGCAGTTCGGATTTACTTTGTACTTTTTTTTTTCTGTACCGGTGGTTTGTGGGGTTTAACGTCCCAAAGCGACTCAGGCTATGAAAGACGCCGTAGTGGAGGACTCCAGAAATTTCGGCCACCTGGAGTTCTTTAACGTGCACTGACATCGCACAGCACACGGGCGCCACTCCGTTTCGCCTGGCATCGAAACGCAGCCGCCGAGGCCGGGATTCGATCCCGCTTCCTTGGGCTGCAGTAGTCGAGCGCCGTAACCACTGCGCCACCCCAGCGAGGCGCGTACCCTTTTTTATTATTGACAACAATGAAATAAATTACTAACATGTTCCAAGTGGGTGTGCTCCCTTTTAGTTTGCATTATATTTTTTTTTATTTTTTTTTTACTATAAGTAGCCGCAAAACCAGACGTGAATGAGCCGTGAGGCCACATCAAATGCTGATGTATGGCAACGCTCGCAGTATTTAATTCTCTAATTACTTCCCGCCCTCCGTGGGTGTCTGGTACGTTTAGGTTGCGTTGCATGATTAGGTTGCGTTCAGAGACACTTCTGCGCCGCAATCACCGTTTAACTCGCTGGCATACAACCAGTGAGTAGGAAGTAGTTGTGCGACCCTACCGTTGAGAGAACGGAATTAAGGGCTTAGACTTTGTATGAGACTTAGGCCGTTCAGCGCCATCAAGCAGGGTTCCTAGCGCGCATGATTCCTATCAACTGCTTGCTTATTCGAGCTCTGTCGCGACAAATAAGCCCAACCTGGGCCCGTATTTCTAGTTTGCGTCCTTATCGAAGTGTCGCTATCTCACGTGACCTCGAGTCATCTGATTGGTCGAAACGCCGGAACCGGGTGTTGCCTCTACGGAACCGGAAGAGGTGGCAGCATCATGTTCCGGCATTTTCACCAATCAGACGACTCGAGGTTTGGGAGATAGCGACACTTTCGATAAGGACGCAAACTCGGAATACGGGCCCGGATCTTATGCTTTCCCCCGCCTATTTTTCCTTCGCAGTGCAAAGCTTGGCCTTCGTGTCGTACATCGAGGCACTGAGCACACTGGCCTTCCCGCAGATGTGGAGCATACTGTTCTTCCTTTGTATGTTCCTTCTGGGGCTCAACTCTTCGGTGAGCTACACCGCGTGTGCTATATACGTGTTGTTTTTTTCGGCTTTCTTTACAGGGTCAAGCCACGAAAGCCGCGAAAGTACAAGTTGCAACCATGGGTGCAACTTGTACTTTCCTTCAGCCACTATGAGGACGCTTAAGGGTGACATCAAACAACGCTGGTTAGCTTAATTAGCGCACCCATAGTTTCAATCTTGCTTCCAAGAAGTGCGCCATTCAGGCTATTATGAAGAGAGAAAAATGGCTGTGAAATCGTATGCCGCATCATGCGCATCAACTTCATCCGCAGCGCCTCGAGGATGCCATCTAACCATCGCGTTCACTGCCTACCCCTTCTCCGGTGACCCTCAACCTTTCCCAACATCAAAGCTTTCTCCATCGACTCCTCTCTTCTCATCAGATGACCAAAGTAGCTAAGCTTTAACTTTAGAATTTGACCCTTCAGTGAGCAGTCGGGGTTTATGGTCGACAATATAGACTGATTTGATCTTCTGGCAGTCCAAGGAACTCTCAAGAGTCTCCGCCAGCACCACAATTCAAACGCGTCAATTCTTCGGCGGTCAGCCTTTTTCACAGTCCAACTCTCGCATCCATACATCACAACTGGAAAGACCATAGCACGAGTTACACGGATCTTGGTTGGCAGACTAATGTCCCTGCTCTTTACTAGGCGGTCAAGGCTAACCACTGCTCTCTTTCCCAGAAGCAGGCGTCTCCTAATTTCATAGCTGCAATCTCCTTCCGGGGTAATACCTTTATTGAAAAAAAAAATCATGAAGAAACCTCATAACCGGGGAATGTGGCAACGCGCAACAAATTTCTGCAGGAATTACCCATATATTCTTTTACTGTAATCGCTGCCGTGAGCGCTTACAATCGCATTTATGGGTACTATTATCAGCATTGTATTCAGATTTGTATATATAGCTAAGGAATATTCCCTATGCTTCTCTCCACTCATGATGCCCGTTGGTGCAGGGACAAAAGATAACCCTCGCCACACTGTGCGTGCATGTTCCTTGTCGCAGGTGTGCCTCATCCACACGGTGCTCATGTCCATCATGGAGCAGTTTCCGGGCTTGAAGGACTTCAGGGTGGAACTGACCCTTCTCTTCTGCATCGGGGCGTTTCTAGCTGGCCTCCCGCTCTGCACTCCCGTAAGCCATGCAGCCACGCTCGCGCCACTGCGACGTGGCGGGGCTGTCCCAGTAAACTCGGAAGCCTATAGCTATGAATGGGAGCTCCTTAACGGCCCCAAGGTCCGTGCAGGATGCACCAATTAGGTTGCCTTGCCCCAAAGAAAACGAGTTCATTCAGGCAGAACACATCCTTAAAATACATAAATTACGATGCAAATTCTTCGTGCAAATGGTAACGTTGTGATATAGTGAGTAATGCCAAATGTGTATAAAACCAAGCAAGGACGTGGACTCAGCTAGGGCAAACGATGTTGTCAAGGAAGCAATGCTAACCGCCTTAAAAGATACACATCTTCTGGCATCAAACTCTGCAGGCCATGTTTGTCACAAGACTTCATCCTCACTTTCACGGTGACAACACTCGCCTTTTATTTCCACGGTCCACAAAACTCTCATTGGAATCCCCTGCTTGCAGATTTCTTCACATTTGCCTTCGAGGCTCATGAACCTATTCTATGCTCATGGCTGTTCTCCTGTGAGGCAAGAAACGCCTCTTAGAGACTGGCTCACTGACTGCCTGGCTCACTGACTGACTAGCTCACTGAACTAGAGCAATAGTTTTCACAACTTTTAGATTTCGCCATTTAGCTCGACTTTGGTGGAATTGCTTAGTCCCATCATTTTGCTCTCCATCTCACAGCTGCTTGCTGTTTTGCGTCTAGTGTCAATAGCCAATCAGTAATAACAGTAACCGGCAGTTCTATTTGGGGGTGGAGAGAAACCAGGGACGAGTTCATTTTTTTTAAGTTTTTCTGCTCAGCTGAATATCGAAAACAATTATGGCACCCGTATAGCATGGGTTTGCAAGAACGGACTGCGTTCTCACACAGACTGGACCGTTCTTCATGAAGATTTTGGAGACGCACCTGGGAGGATCGTTCCTCGTCGTTGTTGCATTCGTGGAGGTCATCTGCTACTCTTGGGGTTACAGTAAGTGCGTTCAAGCTGCGAATTAAAAAATAACGGAAGACACCTCCTCGAATTCACTGAGTTCATTCAGGCCAGGTCTGGTCGCTCACAGGTCAACAAATAATTAACAGGCTTCTTTCTGTACAGCTGCACTGGACGCATTAGCGAAGCTGAGATAAGACTGAAGATAAAGAACCAATTCTGGCGCCCTATACTGTCGCCAAAAAAGTTCGTTGTTCGACGCCCTGCCGGGGGGGGGGGGGGGGGATACACTTTGACGTTACGTACATGAAAAAACGCTCTTGAACTAGGTTTCCGTGCTATCATAAGAAAACAGCGATCGAAAGAAACCTAAGCTATGTTATACGCCATGCGTTACAGAGCAGGATTCCTTTTGCCCTGGCATGTAAGAAGTAGGAGTAATCCACTACTGTAAAAATTAGAAATTCATTGCATTTTCACGGATGCACTTATTATTACCACACTACAGCGGCGAGACGACTGTTGTTCGACATCGAGTTCATGTATACGGTCCCGTCGTCGATTGTCTACAAGGTGCTGTGGAGCTTCCTGGTTCCCCTCATGCTCCTGGTAAGATATGTCTCAAAGCTTGCAGGCTTTTCTAGACGTATTCGCATGACGGTTGTCTTCTCTCCGCATGCAATTAAGCTTTTAGTTTTCCTTTCCTGTTTAAATGTTTCTGATTTGTTGATGGTCAAGAAGGAATTCTTGCACTTGCAGGTAACGAAGAACGGCAGAAAACTGATGTTTGTTACGTTTGATTAGTTTTTTGGGGGTTTAACGTACCAAAGCGACTAAGTCAATGGTATGCGTTTGTTCCGCAGTAACCTCGTAAGAGATCTGTCAACTCTACTCGCAGCTATCACGCCACCTGTCACAGTACTTATGCCTGTACACGCAGGACCACGTTCGCTACCTCGAAACACTTTCTCCTACTCTCCACCCCATCACTACCACCTGTTTCAACGTGCTGACAGCTTTTTTCCATTCCATGCACCATCCTTCCCATGTCATACTCTCGTCCTTCGTAGCGAAATTTTACCAGCTTTATTTAAACCCCCGCCATTGATGAACGGTTTGCCTAGATTAATACAAGTCCTCTTCTTGAAATGCTGGCTGTCGCACTGAGGCTTCCCATCAACCCTTGTTCGTTTTGCTATCGATTCTAGAAAAATGCCGTCTCCCTGGCCTGTATCTACCACGACTCGTAAGAGATAGTTGTCGCGTTGCGAACCTCCACTTTCTCTGCCTCCCAACCCTCCGCCAAGCATTTATAAACGTATGTTTTTCTGTAGCTGAGCTACTTATCCGGCCTGATCAGCTCGCCGCCCGCCGTACTCCGGGGCTACACTTTCCCCTTGTACGTGGACATCGCCGGCTACATGCTGCTGCTGTTCATCTTCTGCCAGATCCCGCTCTACGGGCTCAGCTGGTTCAAGCAGAGGAGATACGTGAGTGCCTTCACCGGCCATTTGCCGTCAAGAAATCGCCATGTTCGTGTTGCTTTCTTCGCGTTGTTTCTTGACCCTCAAGATGTCCACAAAAAGTTAGCATAACATTTTGCATAGCTACACTAACTAGTTTCCTACAAGGGCGAAGAATAAAGAGCAAAGGGGAAGGCTGCTAAGCTCATGGGAGTAACAGCGATTGCGGACAAGTCCTGGGGATTCAAAAACTAACGCGGTGAACCACGTAACCCATTTAAGTAGCGTACGCTCTACACAGGGAGCCACGATACCTAAGCTTCCAACAGACGTCTGCGTAGATGTATTTGAAGGCAGGCCACGGGCACGCTTGCGACGTTTTTTTTTTTATAAGAATTGCATTGGGATATTCAAGGTCCTGGAGAGCAGCTAGCACACCTTTCGTGTACTTGCAATGAGCGATTGGTCATTGACCCTTTCAGTCGTGTTCGACGGCAACCCAGCCTTTACTGCGAGCGATGACATGTATACCTACGAGACTAGTGTTGTGTCGGCGTGATTGGCGCAGTCGGCAGGACGGGAGAAAGAGTACGGTGGCGCCGCCACTGCGCAACCCTTGGTTCCAAAACCGAAACCAAAATGACGATACCACAACTAGCTATTGCGCTTCTATAATATCTCTATGGGGCATTTGCCCGTGCAGAACTGCGACGACGCCCTGCTGCCGTCGTACAAGTGGGGCCCCGAGGAGCCGGCGCTGTTCAACGCGTACCAGGCGCGCCTGCGCAACCGGGGCCTGGTGCCCATGAGCTCGCGCTTTCCCGTGCGCTTCATCATCCCACGCACCGTGCCACCGGACGCCGTGCTGCCCGTAGTGTTCGCCGCAGAGCCGGCCAGGCCTCCCCAGTGGTCGCCCGTCAGCTGGAGACCAGGCGGAGCACCGCCAGAGGTACTATACAGTGCACTGTAAGCGATAAAAAAACGCAGTATTCTCCTCAAGTAGGCCCCGCCGGGGTGGTGTAGTGGTAAGACGCCCGACTACTGTGCCGGAGTTCCCGGGCTCGAACCCGACCACGGCGGCTGCGTTTCGATGGAGGCGAAACGAAGTGGCGTCCGTGTGCTGTGCGATGTCAGCGCATGTTAAAGATCCCCAGGTGGTCGAAATAACTCCGTAGCCCTCCACTGCGGCTCCTCTTTCTCTCTTTCCACTTTCACTCCCACCTTCCTATCTTCCCGGCTTACGGCATGGTTCAGGTGTCCACAGAGCAAGTGTGACAGATACTGCGTCTTTCACTTGCTGTGAACCAATTATTATTATTATTATTATTATTATTATTATTATTATTATTATTATTATTATTATTATTATTATTATTATTATTATTATTCCTCAAGTATTATATATACCTTACACAGTCGAAAGCCGGATATACAAACTTCATGGCAAAATAATTCTTAAAATGACAATACATTATTACTTCTTCGACGCTTAAATACCCCGCCGGGGTGGCGCAGTGGTTACGGCGCTCGACTACTGTTCCCAAGTACGCGGGATCGAAACCCGGCCTCGGCGGCCACTTTTCGATGGAGGCGAAAAGCAAGGCGCCCGTGTGCTGTGCAATGTCAGTGCACGTTAAACCACCCCAGGTGGTCGAAATTTCCGTAGTCCTCCACTACGGCGTCCAAACCAAACTGAACCTTCGACGCATAAATAGGAAAACATTGCACATACGCTTTCGACGTGCTCCTTGCAAAGCCGTGCCGCCCGCTGGTGCAGTGGCAACGCACGTATGCGTACCACTCCCTACGCACTGTTAGGTCTAAGCTGCTTCACATCGAAGCCACAGCCGACAATGTTTTGAGATTATACTGCCTCTCATAGGATATGCATACCTTGATACCGTATTGGCCTGTTCTTGATGCGCTCGTTCAGCCGTTGCAGTAGTCTCTGCACTCCTGCGCATCTGCATTCTGTACCTTTGTGTAACAACTTTTACAATATCACAAAGTTGGAAGGTGCTGCCAACTCGGGTTGCTCTTTTGAGGTGTGAGGGTTAGGTCATACGAATCAGCATTCCTGGGCTGTTGGGTGCCGAGTCGGACACGCTACACCTTTGCTATATACGCAGACACATTCGTAAGGCTTAGGCAAAGCGGGTCCTTATGTCTAAGTCGGGTGATGGCTTACTACCTGTAGCTGGATAACGTGGTAGCTAGTGACTGCACGCTAATAAAAATAAAGGTACAGATTAAGCGAACTGAGAAAACATGTACAAATGCAAGAGAGACGAGCCATTAACTCTATCGTGTTACATGCACCCTCAGAGCTTAATTCCTTAATTTTTAAAGCTCTGAAATCGATGCCTTTGTAGTTAGACCGGACTAATAGTTACGCATGACAATACAATTTGCTGAGTTGCGCGAAGGTGCACTCTTAGGGATATAAAGCGAGCCGAGGTTCTTGACGAGCTAAAGTTGTGAAAGGCGAAAGCCTGAGTAGTGCATTCTGCTGTGCAACTGTTGCGCATGGCGCGATGATTGCTGCTACTAGTAAAGCGAGCGACCACTGTTTCACATTCTTCTAGTGCATCATCCATCATGCCCTGTCACTGACCTGTCAGTGGGTGACGAGTTTCGAGAATGTTCCAAACTCCGACCACGAACGGCACAGTAGTCTTTTGACCCCTAATTAGTGATTAAGTGTTAATTAACGTTAGACTAATTAGTAATGAATTAATGGTGAGGTGTTAATTACGTTTGACTAATTAGTAATTAATTAGTGATGAGATATTACCTTTTGACTAAATAGTGCTTAATTAGTGATTAAGTACTAATTGACGTGTGATTAAGTACTAGTTAACTTTTCACTAATTATTAATTATCATCCACATTAGCTTTGGCTTGTTAATTGCCCATACTGCGATGGCAATTGGGCGAGATGTTTGTGACGTCATCTCGTATCGACCAATGAGAGCCGCCGCAAAAGCGGGACACATTTTGTTCACGACAGCCATGAGCCACTAAAGGCTTTCGCCTTAAAAATGAAAGGCAGGTTTAGTAACACCTGGGTCTCGCACACTAGCAGGGCCACGTGGAGCGGGCGTGGTCCCTGCCGCCCAACCTCCCCGCCCTGGACCTGAACAGCCTGGCCGTCCCGATGCCCCGAGGCGATGCCGGAGGGGCCGCAGATGCGCCCGAGGCGGCCAGACGTGCCTCACTCATCTCTCCGCAACCTCCGTTGCCGGCACCGCCGCAGGTGGGTTACAAGGTCACCGTGCACATTGCACCGCCTACCCATCATTCCATGTTTGTGTGGACGCAGAAAAACACGCTACGCGAAATCAGATTTTTTTTTTTTGCCTTAAGAATTTGGCACACACCTGGCAAAAGAGGGAAGTATGTTCAGAGGGAAGTATATAAGCTTACGTTGTTTGTGAAGCGAGACACTCATAACTGATCATAATTTACGAGCATGTAAAATTTTAATTCAATGAAAATACCTCAAACCTGATGCCAAAATGAAGCAGATGGAAGTAAACAGAGCATGCTCGGCGATTTGAAGATTTCGGTTCCACGCAAGACGTGATACAAAGGTTATTTTTGTGACTGCGATGAAAAGGACACTGGAGAATACTTTAAGTAGACAAAACATACAGCACTTATTTGGTCCTTATACTAAGCTGTACTATTATTAGGAGTGGGGTGTCGGTGTCGCTTGACGCATCCTCGGACAAAACGACAACCGTACCAGCCACGACAGAAGTGCCGCTGAGTGGCGAAGATCGGAGATTATCGGAAGGAGACGAAAGGGCTTATATCCAACATTTTCCCTTAAACCACCTCAATAACGCGAGACGCCGCGGGCTTCATGACACCACCTCTCCGTGTTTCTCGCTGACACATCCATACTCTCTCGGGCTGAAGAAGTTTTCATTAATAAGCTTCGTGCTGATGCGTCCTACACTCCTCACATTCTCCGCAAATGGCTGGCACCGCATGACCCGCGATCAGTATACCGCCGATTTCTCAAGACCGCAGATTACTCATACCTTAACTGCAAGCCGGACTTATGTGATCTAATACGGCACTGCTTCCTCTTTTATCGAGGCAAAGACGCCTTGGTTACCAAGCATGGCACACCCACTGATGCTTCTGCCTTCAATCATCTTCTTTCTCTCGGTCTCCACAGCAATAAGAGGTACAATGCTGCCTTAGGCAGACGAAGTGGCCTTGCACGAGCAGTATACGGAAAGCGAGACCGAAAGAGAGAAGCAAATGTGCCCCGCCGGGGTGGTGCAGTGGTAAGACGCCCAACTACTGTGCCGGAGTTCCAGGGTTCGAACCCGACCACGGCGGCTGCGTTTCGATGGAGGCGAAACGAGGTGGCGTCCGTGTACTGTGCGATGTCAGCGCACGTTAAGTCGAAATTACTCCGTAGCCCTCCACTACTGCTCCCCTTTCTCTCTTTCCACTTTCACTCCCACCTTCCTCCCTTCCCTTACGGCACGGTTCAGGTGTCCACAGAGCAAGTGTGACAGATACTGCGCATTTCCCTTCCTGTGAACCAATTATTATTTAAAGAGAGAAGCAAATGGTTAATAATGCTAACGAACTGTATTAGGATAATGCGAATGTGCGCGCTAGTATTTTCCTTTCATTGGGTATCACTTGCTGACTTAGCGGTAAGCCGGTGGATACTGATATTGTCTCGTGCCTGTACTGCACTATCACTGCCTGAATAGGTTGCTTTGCACTCACCGGTGACACGCCAAATCTACCCTCCACGAGGTATGCGCCAAATCTACCCTCCACGAGGTATGCGCTTGACGACACCTCCCCTGCAGGTTCGCCGCTTCCTGCCCACGTTAAACCCGAACAGCCTGGGACCGCAGTTCTCCGAATCCCCGATGCGGTTCGGCCTGCTGGGCCGCCTCTTTATCCGCCGCCACGAGGGTCGCGAGGACGTCCTGGTGCCGGCCATCCCGACCCAGCCGCCCGACCAATACCTGAACCCGAAGCTTCCGCCAATGGCGTACCCCGTGCAGCCCGGTGGGCCCATTGCTCCACCCACTGCCCCGGCTCCTGAGCCGGCTCCGGCGGTCCCAGCCCGTACGCACATGTGAAAAACTGATCCTTCTTTCGTTCACAACCATAGAGTTCCTTACTAACTAGAGGGAAAGCTGAGGGCGCTGCACTTCAGCCACCATGGGCGCGCTAAGAATCATGGGCCGGTGTGCTACTTGTTGCGGGACAGTCGTTTTTTCTCGGGTACGTGGAGTGGCGTTTCGGAATGTGTGTACATAGACCGCGAAAGCCATAGTAGCGAAGGCGCAAAAGCAGACGTCGCCAATAAATGGTTTCTGTTTCCCGAAATGCCACTAAAAACTTCCTTAAGTGATTGCACAACGATAAATATTTTTATAACATTTTTGTATTTCAGTTTGCCTATTAAGTGCGAAATATTGGTATTTGTGCTGCTCAAAACTAAGCCAATAGGAGAAAGAGCCATCGCTTATATTGGATAAAACTGGCGTTCTGTTTCTCTCTCTTTTTGTAATTTATAGCCACAATATTCAATCTTAGGACATTATTTACGGTAGAACAACGTTTATCTTTGCATTAGTTTTGGCCAAAAGTTGTAGTTCTGCACTCGGTAGCTCTCCGGCGCATGATGCTTTGAGCGCCCATGGTGGCTGAACTGGCCGTCTGGAAACTCCATGTAAACGCCCATAGACGGCAGCACAGCTTTCCCTCTAGGTAAGAGTAAGAAACTCTTATGTTCACAACCTCCACAAAGTTGAATATCACTTGTACTGGGAGGCTCTGGAAGGGCTCTTCATCGATTTGGTTGGTTATGGGCAGCAAGGCTCGCTGGGACCTATGATATAACGGAGAAATTACGACGCTTAATAACAATTATTGTGCTGCCTTTACTAAAATCACATTTTACTTTTCTGGTCCGGTCATGCTCTGGTGATCAGTATGATTGGGAATTCATCCAAAATTCAGCATCCATGCGTTTTAGCGTTTGTCTCGGGGTAATACTCGCAACGCAGCGAATGGCAATTTTCGTTCGCGATGGCATCTCGTGATCCGACGAGATTGGGACGCGTGTGGGCTGTGTTTGTCACTACATGACACATGGCATATATGACCATATGAGAGATTTAATACTGGTACCGCTGATACCGACAGTGGTAAATAATGAAGCTGGATCCCGCGAGTGTTTTCAGACAGCATAGCGGCCATGCTGTCCTTTGGCAGTTCACGCTAAACGAGATCTATTCCGAATGCATGTCCCTTGCCAGGCCATCCACACCTCCAATCAACTTTCCGCCTCGTGCGCTTAATTTATCCATATATCACTATATGTCATATATCCATATTTATCCATATATCACTATCATATATCACTATATATCCTGACCCTGCCATACAGCGCTGCTGGAATTTATAATGCAGCAAAGGCAGACACTGAATTTTGGGATTTAGGAGAAGTTACCGTGACTTCAGCGACGATGTTGCGTGCAACAACATCAGTTCGACGATGTAATACAGAGATCACCGAAACATATATTTTGCATTTTATGAAGTAAAAAACTGTAAACCGTAAAAAAAGATTACTTATAGTTATTAATATTTTATCATGGACTTTGGAGCTAAAATGTCGCGTCCTCATCATAAACCTAATGGAGCGCCCGGAATTCAATTTGGATGGCGAGCATCAACCGAGTGGACATTGCGAGGCGGGAACACGCACACGTATCAGACATGCGCACTCACCTATGGACTAGTATGACTATATAGTCGAAGAAAAATGGGCTCCTGCGCCGATTTACATCAAAGGACAAGTTAACATATTGTCTTTCCGCTTCTCTTTCCCATGGGTGTCTCCGCCTTGCTTTGGATGGACGCCATTCTACAAACAGAACCGCCACCTCCGGTCCCTCCGGCTCCTCCTGGTGCTCCGCTTCCTCCGGGCATTGCACCCCCGCTGCCGCCGGGCATTGCGCCCCCGCCAGGCTTTGCGCTCCCGCCTCAACCAGGCTTTGCGCCCCCGCCTCCGCCAGGCTTTGCTACCCAACCAGATGCTGCACATCGCAACTGACCGAGCCGAGGTCAATAAAACAGAACGTGCGAATTCGGCATGCGCCGCTCAATTCCCCGCTGACGGCGCCATGTTCGTTCTTCTTAAAGGGCCACTGTCCAGGGAAGGACATTTTAAGCAAAGGAGCCCAGTGTTTCGATCAGGTACCGGAGATAGTCTGTGCAAAATGCTTCAGTGACACGCGCGCCGCAAAGCAACGAAAATCCAAACAAAGCTCTCTCATATTCTCCTTAGGGAAGCCAGCTTTCCGGTTCCCTGCGCTGGCTCGTCCAGCCGCAGCTATGACGTATTTGTCGGCAAAGACGTCCATTGGTCAGTCTCGCGGTCTGAGGGTGAAGGATGGGTGTCTATTGCTCGTTGCACACTTTTCCCTCGCCACGGCCGGACTGAATCTAACGGCGCGCGCTCCCTCGCCCCACCTCCCGCCGAATTTTTTATTTGGTTATTCTACGATATACACACATTAGACGTTTAGTCTCCTCTTCCGTTCCAAGTCGGGCCACCGGGCACGGCGCGCTTCATCGACCAGGACAGTAGGACAACGCTCACTTTACATCCTGGCGTTATCGTACGTGCCATAGCAATTGAGTGGTACGCCTATGCATGCAATCACGTCGCGCAGCAAGATATTTTAAAATGAAAGCTTTACTAGCTCCACTACACGAAAATTTAACAGTGTGTGGACTCGACGGTACCCCAAAGATACGGCATTACGAGAACGCCGCGTGATTGGAGAAATACCGTACCTCCAATCCAACAGTTCGGAAATTCTAGGGGGCACTTTGGACCTTCCCGCCTTCCCTTAAAGGTGTCCACAGAAAAAGTGTGACAGATGCAGTGCCTTTCCTTTCCTGTGAACCAAATATTATTATTGTAGTATTCCGCGGCATAGAAAGTAGCAACCAAACAAGCAAGAAAAAAGTGCGCGAAAACACTTGACGGCATGCAGCCAATGAGAGTCAAATGCCCTAGAAGGTGCAGGGGATTAGGCAAGCGGCAACCTTCTCAAGATGGTATGTTTGTTGAGGGGCTTCAAGTACTGTTACGAACATATTGATAGGAATTGTCTTTTTATATTTTGCCACGTTCTAAAATTTTCCTTTGAAATGTTTTCTTGTGCTCGCACTGAGGAGTTTGGTTTGGTTTGTGGGGTTTAATGCCCCAATGCGACTCAGGCTATGAGCGACGCTGTAGTGGAGAGCTCAGGAAATTCGTGCACTAACATCGCACAGCACACGGGCACCTTGTTTTTCACCTCCATCGAAGAGAGGCTGCGGCGGCCGGGATTCCATTTCACGTCCTTCGGCACAGTAGTCGAGTATCCTAACCACTGCACCACCACGGCGGGACGAGGAGTTAGGAGAGCCATAGAAAACCATTGGGGTTCATTTATGACAAGGGGAGATATGCTGGTATGCTGACTGTTCTGGCCAATCTCACAATATGAAAAAAAAAAAAAATGCATTCACAAACAGCTATTTTTGTTGAAAAAATGCACCTGCCTACAACTTTTACATGTGAAATGTGAAGAACAAGATCCATCAGGACAAGACAGCGATCGGCTATCAACCGATTTATTGCACTGATACACCATTCACACGTGCACACAGCCACAGCATTATCAGGTAAGGATTAAAATCGATCGGATGTTTATCATTGTTGCTGCAATGCAAATTCCAGAACAGCTGAGGTGGTGTAATATGCCGGTGCCCTTTGCTGCGAGGGTTGGAGTAGCCACGGGAAGTAACCAGTTACAAGGTGTGGAGTCACTGCAGGGAGTTTGTTTTATATTTGATTAAGGTTTATGGCGCATGAGCAACTGGAGCTGTCGTGCACTAATCGAGGTTAAACAGTGTTATTTTAAATGAGTAAATGCTTTGATAACTATACCTCGCTAAAGCATGACTGCCAGACACACCTATGGACACTGAAAGCACAGTGCAGTGGAGCCATTCACACTGCTGCACAAGCACGCAGGCGCACCCACACGTTCTACATTGAAAGTAATGAGAACAATCAGAAAAACTAAGCACCTCATCATTAATTTCAGAATTTGCTTGAAATGTATATATTGTCGTCCGTAGCAATATACTTAAATACGTGAATGCAGTTCTCGAACTTCAACATAACGATTTTATTCGTTTTCTTTTTTGAGTGCTATGCATATTGGGTGGTGCAAATATATTTCGCTATGCTGTACATATGGAGGAAGCTGATGATCATCAGATCCTTCCTGGCAATGTCAACCACTGGCCCCCTGCAATGCTTCCAATGCTGTGACATTCTTGCTCCGGAGATTTAGTGTTAATGCTATCAAAACTTTCATCTTCGAACGGCATGGACCATGCATATGCACTGACACAGAATGGGTAAAGTTGCGATCCAGAGTCCTTGTATATTAAAGAAATAGAATCCAGGAAAATCTCCTGAAATGTCATCCAAAACCCCTTTCTTCAGATACTTTCAAGCACTGCAAGAGAAAAGAACAGACACGTAAACGTCAGCAGATTTTACAACAGTTTCTGGATGAGTGCTACAGCACTTGTGCAGCTACCCGCTACTCCGAACCTGAAGTACATTCACTCCATTCACTGCCGAAATATACGAGAATAAAAATCATAAGCGGATCCCACATAACCGCTTCCAGTGTTTCAGCAAAAGGCGAGTTTTCAGATATGCCAAACTGTTTACTTCCAGCGCCCCAGAATTATCTGTTAAATCTATCCCAAAGATATAACAAGCAATGTCTGAGAAACTTATGTTACTACAAATGTAGCTAAACAAACAAAATGCTGATATTATCTACCACCAAATGCTTCATGGGAGCTTTTCTGCTTCCCCACTGCAATTTTATCGTGTGGCCACAAGGCCCGCTAGGGGGGGACAGGTGGATGTGACTTCGTGGTCGGCTCTGGAGGCGCATCGCTTGGAGGCCACAGTTAGCTTACGGCCTGGATTGGTGCACCCGCCGCACGCGCCGGTCCAGGCGGTCGTAATGGCCGAGGCTAGTTTTCGCTGCTGCGGGGAAAACTCCAAAAATGGCACTAGCTGTATTATCATCATCATCGTACGCTGCATTTAGTTAACTTTAGCTCCAGTTTGTCATTGGCCATGCAGCTTGCCATCTCATCAGTCGCATTTGTAGTTTGTTACAGCGCTAGTTGAACAGTCTTTTGTGAGGTGGTTACTACTAGTACTACCGCCATGCACTGTGTGACGAAAAGTGAAAATGGTACATACTAACCAATACGTCTGTGATAAGCTGGTACGGTTTATGCGGACGCAAACGCATTATGTTGAACAGGCGCCGAGTCGGCGACTTGACTTTGCTACTTTTAAGACGAAACTACTGTTAAAGTGGGTTCGTTTTAACAAGGTTTTACTGTACAAGGATACCAGAGGGCACGATTACCACTCACCCTCCCATCACATAAGACCTGCCATGTCAGGCAGATCCTATGTGATAGAGGGCGAGTGAGAATCGCACGCTCTGAGACAATTGTATTTGGAATCAGACAGGCTAACCTTAGGCCTTTATATCCATGCCATGAGCTCTTTCACATAATATGGTAGCTCACAACTGTATACTAATCAGCAGGTGCAAGATAGCAGAGGCACACAAATCAGAAGATTAATGATTAAGCGAGAAGCAAAATGCGTGTACCCAAACAAGGATCTGCGAGGGAAGCTGCAGATGAGAGCCAAGAATGCTGTCGCATCATAATTTCAGTTTTTTTCTTTGTAGTTCATTTTATTATCGAACGACCCCCTTTTTCAATGCAGTGCTTTTGTCCAAGGGTTTTTATAATATTGGCACATGGTAATGAATTCATTAATTAATGAGCATTTTAACAAGTTAATGTGTGTAAATGTGCGTGCATGCATGTAAACTTTAAAATATTAGCAGAAAGCTAAAACAAGGACTCGCAGACATTCTATTAAATGAGGTGAAACTGGAATATTCACCTTCAACAGTCCTGTGGTAAGCAAAGTGGAAGTACAGCAAAGCAAGGAGGTGAAGGGCACCAGCACTGCCAGCAGCAACTGCCTTGTGCGATGAGCTGGCAGTCTTGGCTGAAAAGACTGACATCTGCAAAGAAAGAACATTACCCCTAAAGCAGAAACCATAAAAAGAAAAAGAAAAAAAGATTTCTCAACCCTGCAGCTATGCTTTTAAGACAGAGCCTATCTGTACACTGTCACTCCAAATTATTATCTCTTCCGTCACTAGAGTTTCAGAACAATGGCTTGAAACATGAAACAAGATACAACTGGTAAAAAGTTCAGGCAAGCCTCTGCCATGTTAGGCTTTTGTGGAGCTCTGGGACAAAGTTGTCTCACTTGTTTCAAGTGCAGACAAACAGACACGTTAAGTTTTTTGCATGCTCAATATTACGGAACAATCAAACAAACCATCTGGCATGTTTTCACCTTTCACTGATAGGTCTCCTTGGTATTCTGTATGCTTTAACAAATGCAGGTGAACAGTTTGACAAGACTCATTTTGGTAGGAAAAAAAGTTATTTGAAAAACTGTTATGCTTTTGAACTTTTCCCACCAGTTCACTGTCTCGTAATACTTCTTGAAGCACTTTTCAATTCGAATGAAAGGTTTTTCAGATACATGAAAAAGAATCTGGTATAGGAAGTCTTTTTAAAAAGTGACAGGTAGAAATGTGTTGTGCCCCTTTTTTCTACTAAACCAGACGTCAGATTGGCTTGAAAACGGTTATTAAACTTCGAGTCATTATGTGTGCAGCTCTACTATTTTTATTCATGTGGTACATGAGCACATTGTATGCCTTATAGAAAGTTAACATGTTCAAGGACAGAGCAGGCATGAAATTGCAATGTGAAACGTGGTCTTCCTCAGTGGGTAAACTAAAAGAAAATGAGAGTGACCTTGCCCACCTGTGTGCATGCTGTAGGCAGCGATGACATTAAAGGTCAAATAAAACAATTTCCTGTCCAGAAATAAAAGACCATTATGCAGTGGCATGCCAGCAGAGAAATCTTAAAAAAAAAAAGGCATTTATGACAAAAGTGAGCACGTCATAAAGGGCTAAAAGAAGATCAGTTTTACAAACATTAAACCTAAGAAACCAGCAGCCACTGGAAGTGACACAAACGAAACCACTACGGCTGATTCAGGATTGCAACCATGGAGGCTCGGTGGGTTGCTGCTCCCCACAGCAACCGCAGTGGGTAGGCACGCAATACAACTGAGCGCTGCAAGCAAAGCCAATGCCAATTGCATAATTTGGTGTGCTGCAGGTTAATACCCAGGGAAATGATTTTGGTTTTGTGTCATCTGCCTTTGTCGTGCTGCTGCCAACAAGAGTTAGCACTGCTGGCAAGTTCCTCTGAAAACTTGTGTTTCTTTCGTCTGGCACATATGCACACATTGTGAACTTGTGAGCTATTCTGACCGAATGAGAAAAAAATGGCACTCTTTGTGAAATTTAAGTTAAAACTTTCCGTCTCAGGTTACTCAAGGGCAGCACCAACTCACTTGTAACTTGCTGAGTAGCCTAATCAGAGGTCTAATTAATTACAGATGAGGGCACCAGGCAACTCACCAGCTTGGCAGCAGTCACACCCCCCAGGAGCAACCACACCGAGTAGAAGAACAGGTGGGAGTGCACAGGGTGGAATGCATTCCCCAGCAGCAGAGCCAGACAGTGCCCGGAGAGGCCGTAGCCCTGCAAACGGGATGTGGCTAGGTCATGCTCCAACATGGCTAGGTCATGTTCCAACAGGACTAAACAGACGTGCTGAGCACATATAAGCGCAGGGAAACAAGGGACGCTTTACAAAGAAAAGGCTCCCGGTTTACATACTTCAGTTAAATAAGACTTGGACGTGCTAACACATTATGCTCTTAATTTTATCGTTAATCTTAATTCAGCTTCATCTTTCTGCACTGCTGTTCAGCTTTCCAAACATGGCATTCAGCTTTGGAATCCACAGAACCAGCATCATCCATGATTTACCAGTTGCTGCAAGGCTCTTCAGCGCATGTCAAGGAATTCAAGAGAGCCAGCCAAAGTGCGACAAGATATATGCCAGCTGCAGCTCACATGGCACACCTCTCTTCCCCGGCTGCAGCTGATGCGAAGCCAACTCGCTCCCATTGGCCGCAGCTGGCACAAACCTGTTGTCCCCGTCCTCTTCACCTGCTCCTCCAATGTTTCACCTGGACATGATGCCTGCAGCTCCCCTCACCTCATGGATATGCTCCTTCGTGGACATGCATCATGCTACTCGCTAAATCACTAATGCCTTCATTATACGTGCTTCTAATATTTCACACTTGCTCATTAGCATGCAGTCGTAAGCTGCCACATTACATGAAGACGAGGAAAATAATAGAGGCCTGCTTCGACTAAACAGTATGAATATGCCTGTGTGGCCGAAGAGTAAAGTTGGTTGGTTGGTTTATGGGGTTTAACGTCCCAAAGTGACTCAGGCTATGAGAGACGCCGTAGTGGAAGACTGCGGAAATCTCGACCACCTGGGGTTCTTTAACACGCACTGACATCGCACAGCACACGGGCGCCTTGCTTTTCGCCTCCAACGAAAAGCGGCCGCCGAGGCTGGGATTCGATCCCGCATCTTTCTCATATAAACGACTGTCAAGTTTAGAACATTAAATGTCACAGCCTAAAACACGCAAATAGAAATAAATGGCCAAGTACTGAGCATTGTTTGAAGCAAAACTAAAAAAAAATGTTTGTACATTTTTTTTTTGACAGCAAATTTCGCTAAATAAAAAGAATTCAAGGGTGTCATTGAGAGAAAATTATAAGCATGCTTATGCTGAATATGTGGCTCATCGTTAAGTAATGGTTCCAGGTGATATGGAGTGTATCCTTGGCAAAGCATACTTCAACTTTCACATCACTCTGCAAACAGCCCAAAGGCGATGTTTTCTGGGTTTCCCCTATTAGATCCTTATCAAAAATACACTTGCTATAGTACGGCACTCAAGTTTATTTCAGTACCTCTGAAAACTTGTAAGGTAGATACATTCAGAGTTGCCCTTATCTAAATCCTGAATCATGTACACCCTTTGTGGAAATATTACAGTCCAGTGTGCTTGTTTCTGAACCTTGCTGTGTGGTGCATAATGTGGCGCCAGGGTTTCAAACCAATCTACAGTGAGAAGACTCCCTCGCTCTTCCAAGCCTTAAAAAGTATTTCGACAAAGGCAGCACACTCTTCAGTGTGAGGGGGGGATCCCTCCACAAACCACATGCATGCACGCACTCACTGTGCACCTAGTGAAAGAGTAAAGAGGAAGAAATTCCTTGTGTGTATCAAACCTCTCCTCTTGTACTTTCCCTTTCATAGTTGGTCATACAGCGTGCCACAGTTTGCATTAGTGCTAACATGAAAAGCAGAGTTATGACGTTATAGCCTAATGTCCTTCGTGGCACCATTGTGAGCAATTTTTACAGCTAATTTAGTGCAAAATTATTTAACCTTTCTAAAAGTGCACTTTGCAGCAATATTCATACTCTCATGACGACAAAAAATTGCATCCAGCTTCACTCATAGCTAACCAAAACATCACTCATTTCAGCATGCCATCCTAAGGCCTGTAAATGGCTTACAAACTTTAAAAGGGAATTAGGCAAATCTAGGTATTCACATTCTCATTTGGTCAGACATTTTCTTTACTCATCTCTGGAAAAAGAAGAGACATTCAGCATTCTTTTTTTTTTTTTTTTGCTGCATCACATCCGATACGAACAAATCTTCACTATTCTTACACCTGCATCAAAACAACAAGAACAATGTAAATACATTTTAACCTGCTCACCTAACAACGAACCAATTGGCAACCTTTCTAGGCCATCATTTCGAGACTTCTGACATAATGCACTTCCATGACCCAGGCATTCAGCTCACTCACCATTAATGACAGGACCTGGAAGAAGGAGAGCTGCGTGCTGCTGATATAACCAGCAGCACGGACCAGGGCTGAACCACCAAGCCAGTAGCCAAAACTGACGCCAAACGCGGTGCCCATCAGCGTGCCTTCTTTCTGAGAAGCGTCAAGGAACAAACAGAGGGCAAAAGTTCTGCTCACCAGAAATAAAGTCAGGTAACTGCAGTCAGGAAATTCAACAACCTCTGCCCAACCACGTGTCCATCACAATACCTTTAGCAAATATTAGTTAATTCAGATAATTTGGGCACCCCTTTAATCAAACAGACGTTTTTTCAGTAACCCCCCAACACTTCTCTACCACAACGAAGACAAGAAGCCTTCTTGTCGAAAGGCTGGTTTGGCTTGAAAACTGAGGCTCTCCCTCAACCCTTGCTCAGTGCTCTTTCATACTGTGTAGCCATCTTCTTTATTTCATTCTACCCTGGATCCTAAAGTGATGAAAATCACTAAAAGTCAAAAGGCAGATTGAAAGTTAACTGGACAGAAAAAAAAAAAAAAAAACAGCCCTTACTTAGGACCAAAAACAAATCACGCCAATAAAGTGCCCGTTGCCAGCTGCTATTGCCTGGAGAAATCTATGCATGCTTCACTCAGTGCCAAGTGTGCTGATCAGAGTTCATGAAAGCATAACACTAAGTTCCCAAAAAAAAGAAAGTGCATTAAGAATAGTTTTTAGACACAGTATTCTATGTCCGAAATTTTTTGCAGAGGTATTTACTATAGAAGAAACTTTCTGTATCGAGCATGGTGTAATGTGATTCATGTTAAGTGATAATATAGTTTTCTTTGATTGCAGACTAGGTTTCTGAGCAAAGAAACTAAAAAACTGCTAGAAAAAAATGTCAATACCTAGATAATATACAAACCAGCAGCCTTGAGAGACCAAAGGGCATAAACATATTTAAAGAAGGTATTTGTGGATTCTGCAAGTCTCAGAAATGAAACTACCAATGACAAATGAAATGTTTGTCTAATCATTAAAAGCATGAGAAAACCTGCACTGTGCCAAATTTCATTGCAACTAATGCTTTGTGTGTATAAATACACTAGAAATTATTAGCTCATGGTATGAAAGTTCAAATCCCCACACATTAGTTATAATTCAAGCTCGAAAACAGCGCAAACGCAGAATTATATTATTCACCACAAAATGCAAAACAAAATTCATTGCCCAAGTTAAAATCACTACAAACAAGCAATGTACGCTACCACGAAAACATTTGTCATCATTTGATCACAACATCATGAAATGACAAAAGCATGATTGGTGTTATATTCTTTAGAACAGACAAACAGACTCATTGATTTGGAATTCAATAGATATATACAAATTCTTCAGCAACTGATTATCACAAAGCTCATTCGATGAATGCTGCACTGTGACAGGATTGCATTATTATTATCAAATTACACTTGTCAGCTAAGCGTTCTGTGATACAGTATACCCTGCATCACATAGTTTCGTTCCAAGGTTTGTATTTATGCTTATCCTTGTGGGTATGTGTGTGCAATTGCCTCCTTTTCATCTTATTCATGTCAGGTGATAATGTGTGCAAATCTGAGTAAAAAGCATTACTGTCTACTCCATTTGGACAATAAATTTTAAATAACCGATTTTAATTCATTCATAAAAGCAACCTGGTGCCAACATTTAGGAAACACTATCAACTAGGTTAAGAAGAAGGCTGCCTTTGAGGAAAAAAAAAGAAAAACCTGCACACGTGCACAGCCAATGGCTGCTGATCAGTTAGTAAATACATGGAGTACAATCGGCTTCATAACAGGAAGGAACATGAGCATACATACCACAGTATGACCAGACGTCTTCATTCCAAAAAGAAGAAGTGTTATCAATGTTAAAACCAGCATCAAAGGACCATAAAGCTCAGCTGGAATTAACTGCAGAAAAAAAGAAAAGCACAGGCATGCATTTAAAAACAGCAGTTAAACACTGCACAACAAGAGATACCACAAAGGCAGCGACAGTGCATTTACCAAGGGTGCATAGTGTGATGGCCAACGAGGCAGGAAAGACTCCAAGATTCTGTAAAGCAGGGAACATATTAGCACTCACGGCACAAACGAAATAAAATACATAACTAAAAGCCACTACAGCAGTACAAATGGACAGTTCCTTTGCACCTATCCACAGCTGCTGCGCACTCTATATTACTGATGCTTAGTTGAAGAAAATTCACCCCATTGCAGCTCTTTCAATAATGAGTTTTCCATTTTGAAATGCATTTGGTGAACTAAAACTGAGCTGAACAGAGCAACCTAGGATTCTTTGTAGCTCCTACCGATTGTACATCTACAGACACAAGAAATGTTAACAGCGACTTTAACACATTGAGGATACAAGATGACACAATGGTTACTCTTATAATGCGTCGATGTGGTCGTTCTTGTACACTGTAGTACTGCCGCTCCGTAGTGCATGCCGTATTGCTGTCACCCTGCGTGTCAGTTCACATGTACTGCCTTGTGTCTGGCCAAGGCATCATGTATTTTCAGTGCCTTGTCTGTCTGTGCCCTGCTTTTATGTCCGCTTCGCTGAACAGTTTGCCTTAGTCTCCTGCTGCATCCGCATTGGTCTTTACAGTTACCGTGAAAGAAAATAACAGAAATTGGCCAGTATAGTAGTCATTAGACTCTAACTCGTGCATCAGCTCGTTTCCAAATGGACCTAAATATAGTGGTAATATTTCGTTCCAAACATTCATCCTGAGTGCAAAAGAATGTGTTGCTGGGCTAGTTGATGACAGTTCATCTTAGGGTAAAAGGCACAAAAACACACACCGTTTCCTTTCTTGTGTTTGTGTGCGTTTTCGTTCATTTAGCCTAAAATTCATTCTGAGGCCCTTACGAGTGTGGTGGTCCAATGTCAGCAGTGAGCACCGCATTCTTAGCTCTTAGAGACACATCTTGCTTTTGTAACATGCACACAAACAAAGACCCAAAAAGTGTCATTGTTACAAAAAGCAAAAAGAAAACACCGTCAACGTGCAGCTTTTTCGAGCTCTTTCGGTACGCGTTATTTTTAGTTGGCTTCTTTTTCAGTGAAATATGCACGAAGTTAACTGCCTAGCAAGCCAGGACTCGTCACAGCCTGTCATCTACACATCCTTGCACATCAACGCACACAAAAGCAAACACGGCCTCTAATAAGCCAAGATGAAATACGAAAGATGAAAGGTGTTTATTACCTTGCACGAACCTCCTGTGGCTCGACGTGAAAGTACGGCCTCAGAAGATCAATGTTGGCGTAAATGCTAAAGGCGTTTTGGGCCTGCTGCTTCCCCGCTTGCCACAAGAGCTGCAAAATGTTCAAAGATCGCCAGATTTTGAAAATTTTTACACAGCTGGCCGCAGTGACAAAGGCTTTGGTCAGATGCGACCATTCAAGACGGTTACGCACCATAGAGGGCATAGAAGAAAATACATCCCCTTGTTGAAGTAAGGCCGGATCCGGCTTCTCCGTTTGGTACAGCTTGTCACTACGATGTTCTGAAAGATATTATTATTACGTTACTGTCAAGACCGCATTAGCTTTTCCTTTCATTACGAACCTGACGAAAGAGCGTCGGTGAAATCAAGCACCGTGGATTCCTGAAACCAAATTGCAATACGCGTTATGAATGAAATATTAAAGACAGCACAACTGAAGTGACTTCACACTCCTGAGAAGCATAATATTGTCCCTCCAAATCGTCATCAGAGATAACGGCAAGCTTAATTTAGACTATTACCGGTTTTTCTGCGGAAGTAAAGGAACTACCACGGTCTGACGGCGCTGCCATGTTGGCCGTGGTTTGTTTACGTACTCAATCGCACGTGACACGAGTCACGTGAAGTTTATTTTGCTATCTCTGTCACACGTCATAACTTTTTGTTTGGGAGAGAAAGGTAATGCTAATTTTAATTCACTTGAGTATTCAAATACTAAGTATCGTGTAAACGTACTTATATTGGCGTGTGCAACAAAACAAAAAAATGAAAAAAGGGATGCACGAAACGGCGTTTTAATCCAGGACAATCCGATCCAATAGCCGTCATAAACTCTGCGTTTCACCTCGTTCTTCTGCTTGCGGCTAGTACGGCCAGTACGGCTAGTTTGCGTATTTTGCTCCGTCGCTACACTGTCAGAACTTCACCGTTATGTCGGCGTTGCAGTGACCAAACAGAATTGTTGGTGAATTCACTCTAAATGGCAAGTGAGCAGCGCGCAAATAAAGTGGTGAGAGTAACTGTACACCGAAACGGAACAAATCGGGATGGGAAGGTAAGTGACCTCTGAATGCATGCTGTCATCATATTCCGGCAGTGTCTGCAGAGCTCATCATAAAGTGTGAATGTTTGCTGAATACTGTATATTTTGTCAGTGGCAATGTGGCACCGCGACTTGAGCTGGTCGAGTTCAATGAATAGTGACTCCTTTTCTGTTTTCTGCGCTGTGAAAGGTGTTACTGGTTCCGGACTCTTTCGAGGAGCTACTTAGTGCTGTTAGTGCCAAGTTTGGAATGCAAGCCAGACGGTTGTTTACCAGCAAAGGAGGCGAAATCGACGATACCAGTCTGATCAGGCAAGTATGCTGCAGCGGTTTCTATTACTGCAATGAAATAATTTGTTGATAATCAGTAATTTGCTGCTTCTCATATGATCTGACATCGCCGCTTTGTGCATTTTAGGGACGAAGACGTCCTGTTTGTCTCGTCTGGAGAAAGTTTTATTGGTGAGCTACAGTGTTTCACACTACCTCAGACCAAGGATTATTAAATGACTTTCGGTAGAAAACAACGCGGCTTTCGGTTTTCTCGAACCTGAAAGTTCTGCAACTATGTTGCAGGAGAATAAATATCTGAGGACGTGCGCGCTATTCTGATCACAGTTCTTTCAAAGGAGTAACCTACATCTATTGTGTGTTCACGTTCTGGCGCACTCGAGTCAATTGCATAGGCCATCCCTGCATCGCGAGTGCAGTTTCATTTCCGTCATTCTGAGATAATAAGAATCTGTGGCATGCGCCATTTATTATCTGGTTGCACTGAAGTTCTGAACTTTCACCAGCATCATTTGCACAGATGCATTGAAGCATAACACTTGCGCATTTGTTGGGCAGTTGGTGAACAACTTCTCTGCAGGCTATGTTACCCTAAACTGCACTCTTTCATGCATGTTCATGCACATGATTGCTACTATCTGTGAAAGAATTGATGTATCATGTAGCGGCACAATTTTCAAAGCTCATCTTGACCAGAACATCATTTTGTTGGCTTCTACAGACGCGTCATCGGCACCACTTCCTCTTGCCCCGGGTAACCAAGACTGGGTTTTGCTGAATGTGGGCGGGAAGCACTTTGCTACGACAAGGTGAGTTACTCTTTCATTGTGGAGAAGATCTGAGACAACATTAGCATGTGTCACGAAGGTCAAACATGCTTCATAAACATTCTCTCAGCAAATTCCGCTGCTCATTTTCTACAAATCGCTAACTACCATGTGCAAGTCGAGCAAGCACATAATGGAGGGCTTTAAAGTAACAAAACGCTCTGTCACGGGGTTCTCAGATCCATGTAATGTTTCATGAATATAGGATTGTCTTCTGAGAGTGAAATGAAAGGAAAAAAATTTGCTCATATTTTCTGCAGCATTCTGCAACATATGTATCTTAAGGTAAAGATAAATTGAACAAACTACAGAAGACTTGCAACTGAGCTAAATCATCATTCGTGCTGATTTCCCACTGTTGCTTAAAGCTTTTTTTTAGTATATTATAGATTACTGGTCAGGTACACAATGTTTTCACAGCCCCCTCAACGCTAAGCTTGTATCTAGGTAGAATGCGATAAACTATTATTTCTGCTCGTTTTTCACGGTGGTTAGCATTTTGTAAATGAATCACTGAAATTACATGTAGTGGAACAATAACAAATAAATATATCTTTTGTGGGTTTACTTACAATGAGTTCATTGTTGCCCTTCAATGCTAAATAGGAAGAATTGTGCAACTTGTACCAAGTGGTGCTAGTAGAGGGCAATGTATTCTTAGTGAGTAGGCACATCAAATGTTCATGCTGTGTTTGCCTTGAAACGATATGTAAATATTAGCGTACATACACTACCACATGGAATTTTCCTGCACTCAGTAAATAATTAGTAATAACAAAATTGCTTCTCTCACATAGTCGCAGTTCTGGTCTCAGTAGCCAGATGGTGGTTTTGATGTTTTTGGTTATGCTAGCCTGCTGCAGAGGCTGGAATTGCAGCTAATGAATGAACAGACATTGATTGCATTATAATATTCATATTATTCCTGACACGATTTCATCGTTGCCTGTGACGTCACAACTGCCATTTGACAGCTGAAATAAAAATCTGTATTATATAGAAGAAATGCATTTATAAATTATTTACAAAGTGTGTACAGATTCAACATGGCTATTCTTGTTTACTAAATTCTTCACGCACGTTTTGAAAGCAAAAAAACATACACTACAAAAACTTTTGTGTCTACTCTATGGAAACTGATTGTCAAATCACGGTGATGGTAATTTATTGTTAAACTAGGCCTGCATTAGTATGGTACTAGATAAAAGTGCTAGTATAGCACCTTTATCTAGTAACTTTATCCTATCTGCTTTATCCTATCTGCATAATTAGTTTAAATCTTCCTATCTGCATAACTTTATTGCAGATAGGAAGATTTAAACTCAGCCTTTAATTTTGGTCCTATTAGAAAATATAATGTAATCTTTGTTTGAAGCTCAAATGAATTAGCCACTGTTAAGACAAAGCCTTCTCAGATATGTTACGGTAGCTTGTCAGCAAGCAATGTCAGAGGCCCGCATTTCTTTTCTCCAGGAGCACGCTAGTTTCCAAGGAGCCTCGTTCTATGCTTGGCCGCCTGTTCAGTGAAGGCTCGGACGGCATAACGTGGCCAAGTGCTAGGGACAGCCGTGGCGCCTACTTAGTTGACCGGAGCCCAACATACTTTGAACCACTGCTCAACTACCTTCGCCACGGGCAGCTGATTCTTGACCGAGGTGTTTCACCACGGGGTGAGTGCTAAAGGAGTCACACTATTCAGATTTCACACATAGCAAATGAATTTACAGTCGATCCCCACTACAACAAATGCCGCTTCAATGAAATATTTCCAATTCCCTGTCAGCTCGCCATAGAAAGTAATATGAAACAGATTTATTGTCAGTATGAATCATTTGTGAGGTTTGTTTCCTCAACAAATTTTCTTATAAATGGATCTGGGTTTAAAAATATATTTTACAATATATATCTCCACACATCTGTGCACTTCAGCATGCCCATGCGGCTTTGTTTTATTAAAAACGCTTGCTGGAATCAATAAGTGCCCTCTGCTGACCTACCATATACATACACATGAAGGCCACCTTTGCTTTGTATTGATGACAGTTGGGCTGAGAGCTTTAATTGGGACAAGGCACATGTGTAAGATCCCATTTTCTTCCAAGCCATAGCTGCAATCAATCCGAATCTTGTGGCACCACCATCTGCACTGACTGTGATGAACACATTTTATGTAATCCATAGTTTTATTGGTGCCCACGATGACGACATTGCGCACCAAGTGTGAGAATCGCACCACGGTGCTCATAGTGAAAATATTGCAGAAGCAGCTGACCGACTTCTTTAGAGATCAATGATGTAGTTCAAACTGATAGTTTACGTGAGATGTTGGGCTAGTTTGAAAGTACTCTTGGTAAACGAATGCGAAAAGACGAACACAGTAGAGATGAGCGCTTGTGTCGTGATGGCTTCTCTGCTATGTTCGTTTTTTTGCGCTTGTTTACCATGGATTCAAACTAAGTGTTTTTCCACCACAACAAAATTTTTATTTCAGCTAAATTTTTCACGCACCGCATTAGTTTCGTTGTAGCAAGGTTCAATTGTAATGGAGTTTTGCATGAGGTGACTGTGCTACTGTTCTAGCAAAATTAGGAACCGTAAACAACTACTACTATTCTTGCCATCGACAACAGTGCACAAGATGTATGCAGCATCAAAAAGGGGGTCACAAGTAGCTTTCATTACAGCAATGTCTGTAAGACAAGGAAAAGCTTTAGCATTAGCAGTTGCTTACTCACTCTAAGGTTGTTTTAAAGTGTGCGTTTCTGTTTTAACCTATGCACCATAACTTTTGCCTAGAAATGAGTTATTCTCAGAACACACCTTGCAATGGGATGATCTTGGTGCTTATCTTAGCCTCTTTATTTGTTAATATTCGCAGTCAAAAATAAGCGCGTGGCCCCAGAAGTGTTGGGGGCTTAAAGGAAATTTTTCCTTTAGCTGTGCAGGCTTGTATCTGTGGCACAGGAACCTCTAAATTGCCCTCATCTTGCTTTCATGAAGATTTGTCTCAAAAAATGGCCATCAGTATCGAGGGCTAGTTCTATAGTAACTTGCTATGATGATTAACTTGCTTTCCTGTTGTATTTATTTCTTCATAGTCACATCAAAGGTTTATAGAACTACCATTTTTACATGGTTCTAAGCCTAGGATCGTATGTGTAATGAGGGAGAGCCACAGAGCAAACAAAATTGTAACCACCCCGCGACATCCCTGACATTTGGTTTGTCTCGCCTTTGTTGACAAAATCATGCTTTTGTTTCAATTGTAAGTCAACCCTCTTCCACATTCTATCTCCAAATTTAAAATACAGTTAGGCTCGCAGTCATGTCCGTAGTTAACAACAGCAGTGCAGGCAGGCTGGAGGCAATATTTCCTCATGCATAAAACATGCATTAGAAATATATGTAATAAAATGCACAAGAGCTTCAATATAAGTCCTGGCGGACATAGTTTGCAATGACAGTAACACGTCAAATACATAACAAAAAACGGTTTCGCCTTAAAGGCCAACTGAAACGAAATATTGCTTTGGCTGCAATGTGATTGGTGAGAACTAAAACTATTCCAGACAAAGTTTAATACTCCGTGGGAAGCTGTTTCTGTAGTTATAAGTGTTTCAAAGCTGTGTAGCAGATGACGCATGCATCTGGCGGCATGTCGTAGGGTTGGGCAATTTACCAGATATGACATGGAAACAGGCGCTCAAGAAGCATCCTCAACCTGAGCCTGTTGTATGTGACAGTCTGCGGATGGCATGCAATCAAGAGCTCGAGGCTTTGTTGCAGTGCTGAAGTTTTTATGATTTCTGCCGCGATTATTATGCTGAAACGGTGTGCAGCTATCAGGGGCATGAATGCGCGCAATTTGCAAGAAATATGCGTCACATGTATCTCAGAAGTACAGAAAACAGGGCAAAATACACTGTGGTCCCTGTTGGTGGTTGGCTTTTGTTCGTAGGGCTGTAAATTTATACGATTGGTGCCCACGTCTCTCACAATGCCCAAATAAAGCCCCTCCCCACTTGCTGACGTTTCTGCAAGAAGCATTAAGCTTCCAGTATGCTTACAACTACAGCAACCTGAGGACCCGATTGCACCCATTTCTACATAATTTCCAGCTCTTAGTAATGGCCGCCCTTTTTTCAGTTTCGGTTTGAGAAACAACGTTTTTTGTGAAAGGGACAGAACACTGGCCAAAATATGTCATGAGATTATGGTGGAGACGAAAAGATCTTGCCTCATTTAGTACAGATTGAGCACTGCAATATCAAAGAGAAGAGGCTTTACAATTTTAATTTGCAATTGAAAATCTCATAAAAACAACTGAGGCGCTATCTAGCGGAGAAACCCTATTACTTTCGGTGTAGTACCCCATGTGACATATCAGCAAAATATCGCTGATTTTCGTAAGTGCACACTGTTCTCTTTTCTTATAAGAGTGCTTGTCATTATTTATTATATTTTGCGCTCTCTACACTGCGTCCTTAAATAACCAGCCCTTCTTTCACACAGCGAGAGGGATGCTTTCAGGTTTTTTCACTAGATGGTGCCACAGTGTTTGCAATTCTGTGAATGAAGCGATGATAGTGCCCACAAAACGTTTGTCGACGAGGCGGGTGTTATTGTGCTGCAACAGCCTTGAGCGTGAAACTGAAAAGGACGTTCCTCTAAACAAAAAAATGTCTAATTACTGTCTGGCGAGTGATACCTATATTTGTTTTCGGTACATCTTTTTTGTCGACCACCAGTCGTCATTGTGGTCGCTGCTCATGGTTTCCAGCATCAGCCTACATAAAAACGGGTGCATGCACTGTTCGAAAAATTCTCGGTAAAAGTTTTCTACAGCGTTTCTACCAAGACCGCTATGGAATTGAACGTTTTAGACATCGATCCTGTCTTTGCGCAAAAAAAGAAATTCAGACCTAAATTCCAGTGTTCTGTCTTTTGAACGATTCCTGAAACACCCGCTTCACTTATGAGTGCGGTATTTTGCTTTTAGTGCTCTGCCTTGATGTACTACTAGAGAACGCTAGCGAAAAATTTCATTGTAGTTGGCCTTTAACAAAGTAGATGAATTGCATATTGATCTTTGAATTATGCCAGGTGCAATTAAGGGTTGAATTTCTTTCACTCCTTCCTAATTGCGCTGTCCCCTTGCCTTACATCACTACGAGCAAGACACTGCCAGCCTGAGTTACTGACATGTGTAAATTTTCTTCATCACTCACTATCAGACTAGAGCAATTTATTACAGATGTTGTTCAGTATTTGTGCATTATTTTTCATTTATACTTACATTATGCTTGGACACAATATATATTAGATGGATAAATAAAATGGTATGGTGTGGGCACGGTACGGTGTAGCAAAGGGCACCAAATAAATTTCTACCGTATGTGGTTTCTTAGTCCGCTCTGCCGTTGCACACTACATGGGCATTTTGCCTTCATTGAAATGTTCTCTGTGGCCGGGATTGAATCTGCATCCTAGGACTCGGCATCTGAGCTTTGCAGCCATTTACCAACATGAGCCATTTGAAAGAAAAACCAAGTCTTCAATCATTGCTGAAAGGTACTGCGTGGTATCCGAATGACCCTCACTGTCACATAATTTGGCGCAAAATTTGGCAAGCAAGAGAAATTCAGTTTGATGCATTACCAGGCCATAAATTCTGTATGCTTAACAAGAAAAAGGCACAACATAGATGACAAGATGGTGTATGTTGACACGATTGCTGTGGTGCCCTCTTCCTTATTGCCTGTTCTGAGAGTATTGTGGGCACTGGACTTCACCTGCAGGTGTCTTGGAAGAGGCAAGGTTTTATGGAATCGAGTCTGTCATTCCGGAGCTGGAGCGCATCAGCCAGGTAAAGTCTGCCCCACACTTGTGATCACATGATCTTTTTTTCTTTTTTTCAGGGCAAGTTCAGGGTGGCTTCACTGTCAGCATCTCATTCAGTGCCTCTAATCAGCAGTAGTGCAGTAGAGTGCTGAATTAGGCACCCATGAAATCGGCTCTCCTTGCATGAGGTTTATGAAGCAGTGTAATAAAGAAAGTGTTGCTAATTGCATTGTAACATAGTTAAAGTGCGTGCACTGGAAATTACATAGCTGTAACAGGGAAATGGGTCTGATGCACCTAGAGTATTAAGTTCATGCACTCATCTTTCTGCAGATAGCGGAAACCACATTAATTTTTTATTAATATATTTCTGGCACGCACTAAGCTATGAAATAATCACAATACCTTTGCTTGCAATAATGGAAATGAGAGATGCTTAAAAGATTTGGGTGTGCAATGTGGATTTTGTCAGTTCTGTTGTAAATATCAGTTCTGTTGTAAATATCAGTTCTGTT
>JAJIZL010018710.1:550092-605990 GCA_023969395.1 Amblyomma maculatum | reverse complement strand
TCAGTTCTGTTGTAAATATCAGTTCTGTTGTAAATATCAGTTCTGTTGTAAATAGCGAGGGCTAGTTGGGGGCCCTACAGAATACTGAACTGGTAAAACTAGGGTAAAGCTTTCTTTTTGATATTATACAACCTTATGTAATTACCCACTATTACACATTATGTGTGTGACAAATTTAACCGGCAACTTTGTTAATTGTACTGATGTAAATTCTCCATCCTGTAGTTATTAAACCAACCAATGCATAGTTTCTTTAACATCATTTGCTTTGGTTTTAATTTCAACTAGTCTTTTTTATCCTTCAGTGCAGTTAAGTTCAAATCACTCATTCTTTTTAAGATAGCTTTTTTTTTTTAAGATAAGTTCTAAGATTAGATAATATTTTAAAATAAGTCCTGATCAGTCATGTTATTTTTTCCCCTCAATATAATGTGGCTTAGTAAGGCTAGGCTGCATGAGTAATCATATGAATCAACTGACTTACTTCGTCTGTTCATCACAGTTGTAATTTGTATCATAGTAGTGTTTATATGGAGATTGAGACAGGAAGCGTGCAGTGTGGGTCAGAGAAATAACTCGTTGATGACATTCTAGTCGAAATCAAGAAGATGAAATGGGTGTGGGCACGACGTGTATTGCGAAGCGAGGGCAGCCGGTGGTCAGTCAGAGTAACAAATTGGATTCCACGGGAAGGAAAGCATAGCAGTGGACAGGTGAGGTTAAGGAGTTTGCTGGGCTCAGGTGAATGCAGCTAACACAAAATGTTTTATTTGGCGGAATGTGGGAGAGGCCTTTACCCTGCAGTAGGTATACTTTGGCTGATGATGATGATGCTGATGATGATGATGATGTGTTTATATTGGATTGGAAAAAACTGGATTGGCACACTACGGAGATGAAATAATGATTTTAATATCAAGAAAGTGACAGCCATCTATATTGAGTGCTGCATTTGTTCCTTTAAAATCTGCACCCTTATTACAGAGCTTGAAAAAGTGTAATTTATTTTTGGAATTGGCTGCCAAATGTTGCAGATCTATTTGTAAGAGCTTGTTATTATACCGGTGACAAGGTTTTAACCTTTCTGTGCCTTGAAGTAAATTGCTATAGTGGCAGTGTGTGGTTTTGTAAATACTGGATAGAGCAGTGTGTAATTATAATTGACTGTGCATGCTTACGGCATTACTGTAATGGGTTATGTTTAAAATGCATGAATTCACCTATTAGTGGAATGACAGTCTGGCCTGGGAGAATGAGCACTTGTTAGAACTGGCTACATGGACACATGAACACATGCACCTTTTGATTTATAGTCTGCAAACAGGTTAATTTGAAGGCATTACTGATGTATTACTGGCCTCGGGATGCTCTGTGATGTGCCTGCAATTTCATGCAGTTATTTATTTCTAACTTAGTTTGGCCCTCATAGTTGCCTGTGTGCACCTGTGTTCATGTTTTACTACAGCAAAACGAGTCTGATCCTGGAGACTGCCTTCCATTAACTCGGCAAGATGTGGTTCACATCCTCACGAGAACTTCCCACCTGTCGGAGCTTCGATTTCAGGCAGGTATAACGTACATCACCTCACTGCTTCGCTGCAGCCTTACACTAGCCCTGTCCACATGTCTGGACTAACTACTTTGTGATTCCACATAACAATTACTCCATTAAGGTTCAAGTGAAGATTTTATTTAGTTTCACAGCAGTCGTGGGCTGCTAGTGTAGTCATGGTTAAGTATTTAGATTCCTGTTTTATTCTTGTTTATTTGGTCATTACTCAAGTGTGCACAAACTTGCATTGTCTGCTGCCATCACGCCATCACAAAGGCAAGGCAAGTCATGGCTCAGCACCATTGGAGTCGTTTCACTTTTTGTATGGCCGTCTTTTTTCTTTAATTGATTGCCAAGTTTACACACAAAATTACCGGGGAAAAAAAAACGCCAGATTTGCGCTCTGACATGCATAGCAGCTTTGGCAAGAAAATGGAGATGATACTTGCAAATTGCCCAAAGTAGCCATGCTTTCTGGCCTAACCCTTGGCTGAGCATTCATTCATGCCTTCTCTAATGCAATGAAGCACTGGTCATCCATAGTGCATTGAATTGCATAGCTTTGGACTTCTTTTTATTTCTCCTTTGCTATTATACGCTTGGCTGCACGTGTCATTAAAATATTAACTTCTATTTTTAACTGTTCGGCGTAAGGGTACTTTTCTGCTTGTGTGTAGCTTGAGTGTTTTATCATGCTTGTTCTAACCGGAGGTTCTTATTGAGCCTTTGGCTCTGGGACCTTGTGCGTAGATGCCCATTACATCTATATGTGAAGTGAATTGGTTTGCTACTACAAATGTCCAGGGTGTGGACCTGTCGGGCGCTGACCTCTCGCGGCTGGACCTGCGGCACATCAACTTCAAGTGGGCCAACCTGCGCAAGTGCCGGCTCACGTGGGCCAACCTGAGCTACTGCTGCCTCGAGCGTGCCGACCTCACCCTCGCCAACCTCGAGGTGAGATGGGCTGTTCTCTTCTTTCTTCCTTTTTTGCCCCCTTGAAAAGAGTCGGGATGACGGCGTAGAAATAGATATAAATTTACAGCCAAACTTAATGCACATTGTACGATTGTCTTCCAGTTTCTTGTATCTGCACCAAGTTATTTGACGCGTGCGTACAGTGGAGTCATTTTGCTGCCATTTACTCTTGAATTATTGTATCATTAATGCTTAGTCTGTTCCTAATGGTATCATTGATTTTAAACACCGGCAACACATGTGTACACTTCATGTATTGACCTTAATCTTCCCTCTGCTGTAGCCTCTGAGGCTGTAAGGTTATTCAATTAGTAAGTGATGATGATGATGTTTATGACCCAGTAATCTCATTCTGTCGAAGGCATTGATTTTCCTATGACAGTTGAAGCCCTTTATAAGGGGCATGCACTGGTGTGTAGTCTTTGTTTCTTTGTATCAGAGGTCCCTTGCAAGCAGGGTACCACGTTTACATTTTCTAACCAGACGTTATTTCAGCACAGGCATCCTATGGCTAAAATACGCAAAAAAGAAGGGTACATCATGTTGCAAAAGTGTTATTATACGATTGCATTTGCTTGGTGGACCACCACACTGACCACACCTCACAGCTTTCTTAGATTTATTTACTGCTGAAATAGTTGTAAATCTTGTTCTACTTCATGGCTGCATTGATGCTGTTCAACACAGCCCCTCCCAGCTTGAAAGCCGGGCCAAGTGCCTCATGGCCGATTTGCCAAAGCTGTTTATGTTGGCAAACTACGTTTGCAGCGATTGCAAAGTACGATCGCAGTGTGATGTGGCACCGCAACTAGCGATTCGTAACTAAGTTATGTGTCTGGTAAGACTACAAGAATTCAAGTAAAAAAAGTGCCACGAAATCATAAAAGTAACCAGCTTACCACCGAGGTGCTAGAAGCAGCCAAAACTATAAAGCATCACCAGCAGAAATATCCCTCGAAAATTTACGCTTGTTTGACAAAGAATAACAGCGGCTGTAAGTAACAAGGCTGTGAATGTCGCTACTGAGATGAAAAATAAATGAAAAGCAAGCGAGGCATTTCTGGGTGGAGTTGAAACTGGTTGAATAGCAAACAGAGCAGTTTATTTGTTTTTGCCAAAGCAGAACCACTGCTGTTTTTATGCCATTTGTTTTGGTCTTGGCTTGGCTATGTCTCGCTTTCTAGGCACAATGGCTTGTTTATGTCAGCGGCACCAGCTGAGCACTTTCTTTGCATTTAGCAGATAGATTTGCCGCTCATACTGAAATGCAACATAATAGACAATTTTCGCTATATCCTTCAGACTAGTAGACACAATACCTACGGTAATTGGTGATAGGAAGCTCCACTAATTGGAGAACCCAACGCGCGCTCCCAATATGCTCACTCAGATGCTCGCATAGCAGTCACACTTGTGCTCTTCGTGGCAAGCCTGAAGAGCTTCTCTACATTGCATTCCCACTGCAGGGGCTTCTTTTAGTCATTTCATAGCTGATTGACCTGCTCTTTATTTGCTGAAGTTATAATTAATTAATTAAGATGTGCCTCTCCTCTTTTGTTTTCACTGTAGCTGCTACTGAACCTGGCGATGGGTGGGGCCGCATCTAATGTTAAAATGTGTGTTGCAAGCAAGACTGAGTACCAAACTTTAAGGCTAATTTTGTCCTTTATAGCCAATTGTCTTCTACATGCAATGTCTGTTAGAAAAGAAGTCCAATTAATGAAAATCATAGGGTGGCCAATCACTTGGGTGAATGGTGTCTCTTATGACCGATTGTGTGTTACATCCATGCCTCTTATAATGAGGTTCAGCTATACAAGCACTCATGAAATGTAAAATTTCAATACAGGATCATGGGTGCACCACACAGTTAAACATTGCAGATGATGGTTGTGGCCATCATTTCTGGGTGGAGTACTACTGGGTCGATCACCTTTGCTAACAGCATTCGAACAGTGCTGCATTCTGGTGCAGGTGTTGCTTTTCAGTGGCACTGTACTGGCGCTCGAACACAGCCATGCAGATATGTTGACTGCACAGCACCAGCACCTTGCACGTGACAAAGCAGTTGCGATTAGAGCTGTGCACGGGCTCGGGCTGGCCCGAAAGCCCGCACCAGACAGCCAGACAGACCAGAAAGCCATGAGGGCCCTGGCTAAGGTATACAGTCGAACCCGGTTATATCGAACCCGGATATATCGAATTTTGGCTATATCGAACTCATGAAATATCCCCTTGAAAATCCCATGTAAAAGTATAGGAAAGCCGCGTCATATATCGAACTCAATTTCACCGGTCGTTCGATATATCGAACTCCGCACCACGCACTGGAAAGTGTGCCTTCCCCAAAGACGATCGCATTACCCTTGGCCGTTTGCTGCGTGACGTTTTCAAGCCACGCGCGGAAGGAATGAAAGGGGACAGTTCGGCGACGGCTGGTCTAGGCAGCGCCGCGCCCCATTCCCCAAAGGCGCGCGCATCTGCAGTTGTCGTTTCCCGCGCGCCAACACATGACGTTTGCAAGCCATGTGCGTGGGTGTGCCCATTCTTTGGCTGAGCTATCTCTCTCCTTCAGCACGCGCAACGCATGCGCCAAGCCAGCTCAGCCCGTTTTCAAACCGACGTCGGACGCTTTCTCCAGCGCGTGTTGCGAACCCTCTGCGTGCGGCGGCGCGTGGCGGCGGACGTGGCTATAGCGCCTGCGGATGTTAAGCGGCAGCTCCTTTTCTTTTTTTTTCTTCTTTTTTTTTCGCGAGAGTTATCCTTTCTTATCGTTGTGCTGTACGCGCGGCGTAGCGTAAGATATGGCGGCTGCGGACGTTAAGAAGCGGCAGGTTTTTCTTTTCTTTTTTTTTTTTTTTTCGGGGATGTTTATTTTTTTTTTTATATATCGTTTATCCTTGCATGTATGAATCAGCGAAAGCACGCGGTCAGCTGCTGCGATCATGACGCCCGACCCAAGCGCGGCATGATAAATCGAACCAGGCTTGCGCAATCAAGCCATCACGGGCATTCTGCCAAGTTCGCTCCCCGCCACCGCAGGAGCTATCAAAAGATAAACGTGCCCCGACGTTATCAGCATCTTGGCACGCTGCCGATGAGCTGTGGATGAGACGACTGAAACGGACTGACGCGCGCCATCGACATGCAAGCGAAAATGCTCGCGATTTCTGCCGCCGCGGCGACACAGAAACCTTGTTTTGAGCTGCCACGGTGGCTCAAGCGGCGAGAGGGACGCAGTTCCAAGTTTGAAAATTTTCGCTCGCCGCTCGTCGCTTGCATGTGAGCGAGCTGGCCTTAACGCTTTTTTTTTTTTCAAATTCTCGGGTGCAAAGTTGATGGTGGGTTCATTATGCGAGTGGGTTGATTACACGACAAATACGGTATCGTTTTTTCACATCGTAAGTGCCGTCACAAGCCGATTTCTGTATATCGAATTATCGATATATCGAACTATTTCGCGATTCCCTTCGAGTTCGATATATCCGGGTTCGACTGTGTTTGTCTCGGGCGGGCTGGGCCGGCCAGACACTCCAATTAAGAACACATGCAACTTTTACGAAAGCGCGAGTATGGTCATTGCGATAAGCGTCTAGAATGCACAGAATTTTCCCGCGTCATCCCCACACGAGAGCTTCCAAGTTTTTGCTCGGCGTCAACCCGCCTTTCCTCCCCACCTTCTCACCACAAAAGGATCTTTGGTACTCTTCAGTGCAGGGCAGAGGGGCCGCTTGTGGGCTATTTAGTTTTGAGTTTCGCTTCTCTGTTTGGGTAACCTCGGCAGTGATGTTTAGGTATCTGTTTCGATATTCGTGCCTCGCTGTCACCTATCAAACATCTCTGTTGTGGCTTACTCCTGCCTCGGCATGGCCTCGTTTGAAGCGGGACATAGCTCAAGGCATCTGGGGTCCAAGAGTTGGCTCTTGTTTCCCTTGCGAATAGTTCACGTGAAGGGCACAGTGTGAGCCAGGTGAGCTCACCAAGTACTTGGCCACAAAATCAACCCCTTGTTTAGGTTTATAGCTAACACACTTTTGGAGAAGCAAACAAGCTGCTTACCAAAAACTTGCTTTCCTATCAAAGAATGTGTTATTCATTCCAGCCACGAGTTACAGCTCCGAAAGGAACTTCAGCGCTACCGGGTTCATTATCTAGGAGCGCTGCAAATGTCTCAGTTCAATGCGTACCTTGTTTTTGCACAATAAGTTAATTCTAGTTGCTGTGCCTCTATGGATTAAGTAAATTTGTCATTTCAAGTGTGAGAACTCAACATGTCAACATCTTGGATAATCTTATCATCCTGAAATTATTTTCTTCTGCATCATCGCTTCAACTGCAATTATAGCATGACGGGCCAGGCCTTAAAATCTGAGCACCAGGCCGTGCTTGCTGGGCCGGACTCGGGCACAAAATTTCAGCCCGTGCACACCTCTAGCTGAGATAAGGTTTCACTTCATTTGCTCCTCATGGCACTGCTCGAATGCTGTACACTAGTTTGATTGGGTCTGCACACGTTCACTGTTTGCGTGCACTAAAAAGAAAGCAGTATTGTGCTACTTTGGGATTCATGGCACGTAGACAACGGTTAATTAAAAATTTATCTCAGAAAGTTGTGCTGAAAAAGATGCCTCCCTTAATTACCATCAAACATCTCGTTACGTTTGAGATGCGTGCAAACCAGTCAGTCATAAAAGTTGAAAAGTGGCGGCACATTGAACATAACCACATGGAGTGGCCTAGGCAGCTTGTTGCTGTGAGCTGCATCTTCCATATTCTGTCAAGCGCTGAAGAAAATGTTGAAGGACGATGTCACTGCATGCAGATCCACGAGACTGCTTGCTTATTTCATCTTGTTATGCCTGCTGTTCTGCCCATTCTCAGGAAGCAGGGCTACTTCTGTGTCTGGTGTGCAGTGCAGGCTGTGCTCAGTGAATGTAGGCTGTGAGTTTCCTCAAAAAACAGCATTAAAAATAGGAGCGTTGGACTTCCTTGCCATCAAATAGGGTGCACAGCTGGTCGGTGCGAAAATGATGCGGGCCAACATGGAGGCCGCCCACCTGCGTTCTTGCAACATGGAAGACCCCGCTGGGAATAGCGCCAACCTCGAAGGTGAATTTACGCACTGACTCTTGTCTCTTCTGGGTTCGATGCAGAGTAGCAGCATTGCTATAAGCTACTGCTCTCAAGAAGACTTTGGTTTGGGCTAATTAGTTCATAGCTGATGTTGATTCTGAGGACGACGCAAAAGGGACGAAGACAAAAAAGGAACACTGAAAACAACAGGACAGGTGTTAGTTCTGTTGTTTTCGTGTTCCTTCTTTGTCTTTGTCCCTTTCGCGCCGTCCTCAGAATCAACATCAGCTACTTCTCTTGTTTGAAAGTTCCTGCTCACTTTTCTTACTTCTTCAGTCACCTAACTTTTACAGGTTTCAGAATATCTTTTCACACACCATATTTACTGGCATAATGAATGCACCTGCAGGGTCAATGCATCCTCCATTGGAAATCAGTCTCCGAATTTGGGAAAACAGTCTTCTGCAATGTAAATTTTACCCTATAATAAATGCGCATTCCAAACTAACACCAATATATTTATGGAGAGCGTATTATTTATTATGTGGCTTTTGTACTCACGAGATATGGCAACCGAGGCGAGAGCAATGCACAGAACTAGGGTTGCCTGAAAGCCCGGGCCTTCTAGCATTCGTGGGCCTTTTGCATAGATCCAAGGAATCGTATTCAAAACTGAAGTCCGGAATCACAAAATGTGCATTTTTGTTATGTAAGCAAGAAATAAGAAAAGAGCTGTGGTTGTAGTTCTTTTAAGCGAAGACTTTTTGGGAAGCTTTTAGCAATGTCATGTAAGCTCATTCACAGATTTTTCCTTCACCGTGATTGAAACCAAATTTTCGGGTCCTTTGTGCTTACTCTATTTTGCGGTACTTATTCTCATTTGCATCAGCCACTCCCTTAATGCTATGAAATGTATAAATGCTGCTTTGCAGAGATGTTGGTGTAAGATAAAGACCCCCCAAGCAATTATTGTGGCACCTTTTGCTACATTAAAACCAGTGAGGTGAACCACTTTTGGTGTTATGACAGCAACTCATTTAGTCTTCATTTGCCCAACACAACCAGTATCCAAGGCTTTCAGAAAAAAAAAAAAAAAAAGAAAACTGCTTTGACTGCCAGCACGAGAGCCAGCAGCTAAAAAAATTTTAGTGAATCCATCTGCATACTTCAATATATGAGCACCTGTTCAAAGCAAGAGACCGTGGACAATACTTTCCTTGCACAATAATGCATACAATTTTGCTTTTGCTGCCTTGTCCACTCATGTTTCTGTGCCATAGTTTCCAGTAGCAGTCTTTTTGTGTCTGTGTATAATTAAGGAAAGAACTTGCTGCAAGACCTATTTGTTTGTTAATGAAGATACATATTTATTAATAACTGTGATATTTAGTAACTTCAACATACATTGTGCACAAGAGCATTAAATAAAATGCAATTTCAAAAATTTTAGCCAGGTCTTAGTACCTGTATGTTCTTGCACTATAGCTATACTCTTCTCTGGTGAAAGATAGTTCTTGCAAGATTCTGCCGCATTTTAAACTATTTTTGTATGCTACTTAAGCAATAAATGTTTTAAGACACCTGCATAGACTTAAAGGCCTAGGCTGGGCCTGGCCCGTGCTGCACTCTAATCAAAACATTCAAAGTGGTCAAAAAGCAGATCTTCAGATCTTTATCTTCCGATGTCAAGCTACAGAACCTGATGTAAAGTTACAACATCTAATACATAAATACTGTTAACCGGATTAACTGGATAGCGTTATATGCGTTTGTATTTGGAGAATTTTTCTGAAAGGCTCAAATGTCTCTGTCGGTGTTGGTGACTGTGTTGGTGCATTTTGGTTGGCACAGGGGTCAACCTGAAGGATGCCGACCTTGATGGCAGCCAGATGGCCGGAGTGAACCTCAGGGTTGCAACCCTCAAGAACGCCAACCTGCAAAACTGTCACCTGCGCCAAGCCATTCTTGCCGGTGCAGATCTAGAGGTTCGTGCATTTGCTTGTTTGTGGATTTGTTTCTTCATTCACTCATCGATGCTATCAGCCTTTTCAAGCTACTGCAGGAGTAGCATGCCAAACCTAAGAAAAACGAGTGTGCATAAAAAAAAAAAATGGAACTTTCTGTTTTTCGTGGCAGTTGCATAGGTCTGTTTTTGTGTAACACTTAGTTCTCTTTGCGGTTTGGTTTATTTTGGTGCTGATTAGGAGGCCTACGTGTTGTTCACTTTGGTATAGTTGAGAAAAGCAGAAAGAAACTAGGATTATATAGGGGTATATATGATAGAAACGTTCTCAAACAAGCACGCCAAACCAGCTGTTTACTATTATCAAGGAGCTGACATGTTCATCGCTTTGATCTGTGTAAGCCGGCTCCATGAAATACAAGTGCCAAGTGTATAGAAATTAAGCAGCCTTTAGAGGGTTTGCATTCAACTCTTTGATGTGGCCTGAACTGAATGCTCCTGAATAACATTTTGCTTTAGAGCACACATTCTGCGCGCTCGTAGTTTGTTCTCATTGCCAAGGGTAACCAGCAGCCAGTAGTAGTTTGTGGGTGGATGGGGTGCGAACATTTAAAACTTGCTGTAAAAGTTGTACCATCGTAGCCATAGCTGTTTTTAAACATTACATTTTCTGAAATAATGTGTTCTGTTGGGATTATGGAATGCTGTCTAGGAAATGCTTTCAAGTATTAAATGCTTCCGCTTTACTTCAGACTGCCTGTCCCTCTGGAAATCTAGGTGTTAGCATTGAATAATGAGACATATATTGATTGAAGTCAAGCTGTCCACAGCATATTTAAATTTAGTTAGCAGTTTTCTGGACGTGACAAACATGTTCTGATTGTGCATACTTATGCGAGTGTGATGTTGGGCATTTTCTAGAACTGCAATTTGTCTGGGAGCGACCTGCATGAAGCAAATCTTCGCGGTGCCAACCTCAAGGATGCCGTCATGGAGCTCATGCTGACACCCCTACACATGGCTCAGGCCATCTGATGACTGCTCTTTTTTAGTGCGTGCGTGCATGAGGTGCTCTGCCCGAGTGATGCACTTTCCTAGAGCGTGTGTTTTCCCGGTGGACTTTCAATTCCCTGCTGCAATGAGTCTGATGTCAGGTGGCCGTTGTGGATCCACTGTGCTCCCATTGACTCAAACAACTTTATTTGACATCGTCTGTTATGCTGAAGCAAGGACGCAAAGGTTTCTTTATCGCTTGTTTTTTATTTTTATGGTTTAAGCCTAACGGTGACAGCTGCAATAACCGCACCTTAGAAGAAAGAGCCCCACAATGTCAATCAGCGGGGTGTCTGTCCCATGTAATGTGAACCGATGGTTTAAATAACCTAATACGTGCAGTGAGTTTGAAAGTGAAGCAGTACGTCAATGATGGTCACACATAAGCAAGGGCGTTTATATCAGGCTAACTTGATTCACTGATATCTTTAGCTAGACCTAGGTGTTTGCAGTGTCCCCCCCCCCCCCCCCTGCTTTTGTGGAGCTTTGTGTGCTTCCTACAAGGAATGGGATAAACATTTGGGATTTGGCTGGGTTTTCAAAAATTGCGCCATTAGTAATTTGATGGCTTTAGTGATGCCTTTAATTTTTCGGCTTTCCTTTAATGGTCCGAGGGCCTATTGACCAATGTACTAAATTAAGGTGTACAGTTCAAAAAATACTCTCATTTTCTTCCTAGGACTGGATAGTAATTTAAGAGTTGCAGTCTATCAACATTTTCCAGCTTAGAACTGTGGCTTAGGTTATATGGGATACCTGCTTACTGGAGGCTGTCAAGTTTTGCCACGTCCTCAGATAGCTGTAAGACATTATTCCTGACTTTTTCTACCCGAGTACAATGTTAGAGAATATTTACATAATCCTGTGGTTCTTGTTTGCAATGCTCTAATATATTTTAATGTAGACATGTGCTTTCTGGCATAAATCTGCATGATATGCTTCTTTTTAACTGATTGCCTAGCTTAATAGTATAACATAGAGCTGGATGGCATTTGTCGTAGTGCAAAAAAAGAAAAACGGCACTGCTTTGTTCTTTGTGATGCTAGTAGATAAAAGCTGCAATCGCTTATATTTTGATGTCTCTCCCTTTTCATGGAGGAACTGTAGCCACTGTGTGACATGTTAGTCTAGGCAAGAACATAGTCATTTCCTGCATAGTAGCTGACAGCACAGATAGCATTTGGCTTTTCATGGAGGAGCTGTAGCCACTGTGTGACATGTTAGTCTAGGCAAGAACATAGTCATTTCCTGCATAGTAGCTGACAGCACAGATAGCATTTGGCTTTTCGTGGAGGAGCTGTAGCCACTGTGTGACATGTTAGTCTAGGCAACAGCATAGTCATTTCCTGCATAGTAGCTGACAGCACAGATAGCATTTGGCTATCATTCATGCAAATGAATGCCACACGTTTGGTCTTGAGTGAGGTATTGGCACGAAGACTAATTGTCTTTTAACTTTGAATATCACCATGTTAGATATAAAGATGTTCAATATAATTGCAACCTTTGCCAATATATTTATTTTTCCCTAGGTATCCTTTGCCAGTGCAATGCTTTCCACTATAGTTCCACATGAAGCTGTGCAGTAAGTTAAGCCAGTAACTCTCCTCAGTTTTCCTGGTACAATGTACTAGGTTAGACAGCAGTTGCCGTTGCACCACATTTTGCAGACTTAATGTATTAATCTGCTGATTGGCACTCATTTATCTCCACTTCCACTCTACATCTGTGCAGCCTTGTCCCAACTGCATGTGTATACCAAGTGTTGTAATTTAGCCAGCACAGTGTAGTACTGTACTGAGCTTACAGACATGGTTTACTACACCCTTCTAATAAAAGTGTTTGTCCTCTTTATGCATGTACTGTAGAAATGTGTGTCCAAATAATCTTACTGGAAAAAGATCATTTGGTTTGTCTATGTCGTAGAGGCTTTATTAATTTAGAACAAAACGTTATGCTTTATGGCCTGGTTAATATTAACTGTGTGTATAAAATATATGCAGTCAAAGTATCATCATAAAAATTCATTGCGTGCAGAAAGTGTATTTGTGGAGAAATTTACTGCACATTGTACCATCTAAAGAGGGGAGATAATGTATAGTTGTTACTGAATAGTATAAAACTCGTGGGATAAATATTAATTGCCTGTTTGCAATTGACTCATCTTTTTCATTCTTAAATATTTTTTTCCAGTTGGATAAGCTGATTGCAGTAGGGTTTTTCTGTTTTGTCTTCATGCCTTGTTGCCCATTCGCAAGCAATAGTGACCTGCGTTATCTCCTCTTGACAAACAAGATTGGCAGGCATGAGCATTCATCGAGGCCTCGCAACATTCATTGCTTTTGCAGAAAGAAACCGCAGTAACACCCAGTGTGGCACAGACCTGATGCTTTCAATTTTTCTCTATTGTGTTGTCTTGCTGCAACATTTGATGAGCATACAGCATTGAAGTGGGGTTCCTGAAACTTGAAGTAATGAAACATTAATCCTGCACTCCACATCTGATGCGAACAGCTCAATGGCCGCTACAATGTACCAGCAGTTGTTTCGCTGCTTGGTTTAAGGTATTTTGAGAGGAGGAATAGAGCCAACCTTAACACCGTGTCAAATTGAGTGCAGCACTTGTATGCATGTCGGAGAGCGCTTTGCATTTGAAATGTTGGCATCGCAGCTCTGATCCTTGTTATCTGCTGGAAAGAGTGCTGATGTCACTACATGACAAACTACCTTCTTACGCGTGCCCCATTGCATGCCTGTTTCACTGCAATCTGTTTGCCCTGGACAGCGGGGTTTATGAGAGGGCCGTAAAGTGACGTGTCTGACAGTTATCGTGCCAAGTGCATCCGCTGTCTTTTGGTGGATCTCAAAAGCTCAGTGCGAAGGCCCCACATTCCCAGACCATAGCAAGACAGAGGTGAGTGCTGCAACTTCCCAGCTTTTTAACTTTGCGCATACACAAACGGCACAAACCTTGCAAGTGGCAGGCCGGATGAGTTTCTTAGGATAATATACTCTGAGGACCATGTATATTGATTGGAGACAAAGTATGCCTGCTTTAGTCCCCTTCACTGCACCTAAGCTTAGTGGTAACAAAGTTAAATAGCCACCAAAATTACCTTATCATAATCATACTGAGCCCGTGGCTTTGAAACTGTTGTTCTGGACCATCAAATCTTTCTTTAGGTGAGCATCTCTCATAGCCTGCATCGCTTTGAGACGTAAACTCCAAAACGAAACCAAACCTTTCTTTAGGTGAATTGTAGTCAACTCCATTGGCTATCAATCAGTTTTGTTTCACTTTTGGTAAAACTGGATCTCTGTATCTCATTAGTAAAGAAATTTTACTTGATTAGGAACAGTTTAATTCACTACAATCATTGTTTAGCTACGGAGTGCTTCACTACTCAGTGGTTTGCACGCGTTTGCATTCACCTTTTTCCTTGCTGTTTGCATGCTCGGACATGAATGTGCTCCTTAGGTAACCTTTAGGAATCAGTGTGCAGTGCCCAGTCAAACCGTCCCTTGACAATTTCATTTTCTTGTTGTACAGTCTTTACTTGTGCTGAAGACAGCACCTGGTGCTTCTGCTGGCTGCTTCAAGAGTGAAAATGAGCTCCTGGAGGCTGTTTTGTCTGGTTCCCATGGTCTGCGTGTTGATTAAAGGTGAGAAGCAATTACCTGTGTTGCCTTTGATAATTTCTCTTTAATGAAATACTAGCATTATGAGTACCGTGAAAGTGAAGCATTACAGTTCCTCTCTCCAACTGCTAGGGTTATGGTGAGAGGGAGAAGCTGGACTAAGAATGACTGAGTAAAAATTAATAGAAACGGAATAATAGAATTGGAATTGGTTTGGCAAGGGAAAGAAAAATGCTTGTATTTTTTGTGAGGCTCTGGATGTGTAAGGTTGCCATTACTGTATTTAACAAGTGCAACAATTTATGAACATTCACAGCAGGACTGGAAAGAGCAAGCTGATGCACATTCCATGCATAAAGTGCGCAGCAGTGGTCCTTAATACCAACATTACTTAAAAATGTTCCACTGCCTGAAACTGTCATGGTGTTCATTACTGCATGGCCATTTTAGTGACACTGGCAGATATTTAATCGTCCTTTACAAGGTAAATGAATAGTCTGTGCATGGACTAACTGCATTCAAAAGCATTCTCATGGGTGTTTCTTTTTTTATTTTTTTTTTTTGTGTGTTCAGTGCTTCCAGTTGACCTTAGTTCACTTCTTTTGCTGCTGCATAGTTCATGACCCTCTCTTTTGTTGAATCTTTGTGTCCCAGTGTCTTGTTTGTTCCCCTCATTAAGCTCTTTAAGCCCAGTAATCCCACTTTCACCACCCCTCTATTAATGGTGTAGGGTCTCAGGCTGGAAGCGCATTTGATTCCAACTTGTATGCGGACGGTCTGTTCTCCACCCTGGTGCCTCTGTATGCCCGTAGCCTGGGGCTGGAAAATGCCAGTGTGCCCAATTGCGCATTCAAGGTGGCAAGCACATCTGTCACCAACCGCGATGTCAACGTAGAGCTACATAGTGGCCGTTTGCTGGGGCTCGTCATTCCCGGTCTTGTTCGAAGGTAGGTCACTACTTCACCAAAAAGTTCAGCACAGGTCTGAGAAAAGAAGTGCCTTCAGAAGAAAGCGCCTGCCAAAATTAGAGAAATACTTTACTTCAATTTTAGAGTACGCCTGTACGGTTTGGGACCCCCGTACTAAGCTTCTTTCCAACATGCTTGAAAGGATACAAAACTGCAGATCGATTTGTCTGCACTAACTATAACTTCACGTCTAGCATTACGTCACTTAGGGATGGGTTGGAATAAGAACGTTTAAGCAGGCGCAGAAAAAACTTTGCGGTTAGAAATGTTCTACAAAATGTATTTCGGAATAGTTAGAGAGAGAAGCTTACTTTTTGCCTCCTCATTTTGTGTCTATGAGGTGCGATTAGCCCCAACTAAAATTAAGAGAATTTAATTGTCGGACCAATGTCTTTTGTTATTTATTTTTTTCACACACTGTCAGCGAATGTATTCGACTTCCACATAAAATTGCTGAATGTCATATGCGCGGCGTCTTTGTTTAGTCTGCTCGTTCATTCTTGTCAATATTTTTTTCTTTGTTTGTTATTGTGGCACTGTTCTGTTCTCTTCTCATCTTCTTTTTCACACAACGGCCTCTCACAAATAATATGTATTTCCCCCCTGCAACAATGCCTTCGGGCGCTGCACGAATTTTACATAAATAGAAGGCAGCTATTAACTTTGTGATTCTGCACTGCAGGTGAAAAAAAATTTTTCTGCAATATCATTCAGCCAAGACCAATCGCAATAAAAGTATCTCACAGATATTATGTTATGTTAAAATAGAACCCGGATGGTACAAATTGCACAAGGTCAGAAAAGGTGTTTGCATCACTCAAAATTTGTCTCATCTGAAGTGAAAAAAAAAAAAAAGAAAATATGAAAAAAAAAATCCATATTTATTCAGAAGTATGAGAGACTCACTCACATAGAACTGTTTTCGCCGGACAGGATTTATTTAGAACCTCACACCACTGCTCAGATTGCACACTGCATGACTGGGCTTCAGCGATGTGCAGGTAATATAGTCATCACTGAAAGCATGCAGTCAGCTGGGATCATGATGCCATCATTTAGTATGTTTGCCTCAAAAGGCATTTGCTGGTATCAGGCATTTCGATCAATTTGTGGCCCCTTCCTCATTCACAGCATAATAAAGCAAACATACTGAAAACCAGGTTTGAATAATTGTACAAGCAGAGCAAGCTACCACCAGCACTCCTGCCAAGGCTGCTAGCACTCTGCTAAGTTCACCCCCTCCCACCAATAGTGCTAGAGCTAACATAAAAAAACAAACAGATAAACACAGGGTAATGTTATTCAGTGCACCAAGATGTTGCCAAGGAATGAGCTGCATACTGTGCGTGAGAGGGAAGGACAAGGGAAAGACATGACAATGACTGTCTTTTTTTTTTACATTCTTATCAGGAAAAGCTGAGGTGGCTTCATTATGTTGAGTAGGTTCATTATGCGAGTAAATGCGGTATATATAGGTAAAGCCACAACGCTGCACGGAGTAAGTCGTGGCTGTGAAAAATATCATTGATTCAGAGGTTTTAGTGCGCAATATATGAACTCGTCGAAATGCATTCGCTGCGGGATGACTGCAGATCAACCACCAGGCGGCTCCATGTTCGGGGTGCGATCATTACGCGGGAAATTTAAAAAATGGAATTTTGACCTCAAAATTCAGGGGTGCGATCATTACGCGAGTGCGATCATTACGCGAGTAAATACGGTACTTAGTGCTTGAGAGAGCGGCCGTGATGTACGCATTAGTGCTTGAGAGAGCGGCCGTTGCGTATGCATTTGTATCATCTCTAAAAATGCGGTAGAGTATTCGGAGCATCCAGATTTCTACACATTGTACACAATGCACTTCAGCCAGAAAATTTCATGAATTCTTATTGACTGTAATTTTGTCTTCGAGGTTGTGCTACAAATTCGTGGCGTTATCACGTGTGCTTCCAAGGTGGGACGTATTCTCAAAAGCATACATAGTTGTACTACGAGAGTTTTCTAGTGCCGATTTCAAAAAACCCAGTGCAATAACTGGCCCAAATTAAAATGATAAAATGATGTTTTCAGATTATCATGTTGTCCGTGGCAGCAAGGTGAAGTGCTCAGAAGTGATTAAAGGTTTACAATGCACAGCAAGTATAGTTAGTGCTTGAGCTTCTAGGTGGCGCATACATCTGCTGATCTCAAAACCGACCACATGAGAGGCCCAAATATGAAGCTTTGCAGCTCATGTTATCAAGTAATAGAGGGTTACCGATCTAAATTGCAATAGTGTACTCAAGAAGTGATGAAAAGCCAACACTGAATGCCAGCCTTTTTAATAATGAAATTTTCCAATGCCCTTACAAACATAAACGATATTCTGCGGAAATACCACTCCATGCTTGTTGAATTCTCTTTCGTATTGTGTAACCGTCTACTCATTCTACCCAGAGGTGAATGACATCGTTTCGTAGTTGTCAAAAAATAACTAGCAGTTTGTGCTTGTCCTGTGATTATTTAACGTGATAGCATTAAAGGCACCGTTGACCGAAAGTTTGGCGGCGGGGGCGTTCATATGGGAGGGTGATACCAGAATCAGCCTGCCAGGACCGTTGCATTCACATTACCTCTAGACCACGCAGGCACATTTCGCCACATTTATATGGCTTGGTTAAAGTGGGCCTTTATATAGTATGTGGGCTGTTAGCCCACGCTTCCGCTTCATATCCTTAAGGTGGTACTTAAGTGTCCCCTATAATTCTTTTTGCGTAGTAGCATATGGTTCATCACAGCATCGCATTTCTTTGGCCCCAATTTGTTTAGTGCAGTCACTGAAGGAGAACTTTCTTTTAACAACAGTTACATTTTGAAGTTAATCCCACTCTGAAAAAGTGATTTGCTTCAGCCTAATCACATAGGTAATCATTACAAAAAGATAACTACAGCATTAGTTCAAAACTAAACTGAGGGCTGCTATTAGTATCGCCTTGTGTGCTAGTTCTGCAATATATGTTTGCTCAGGCAATGATGCTTTGTTTCTTAAAATGGACAGCAGTGGAGAACATTTCAAAGATTCTTCTAAGCTGTTTCATTTATAATTTAGTATAGTGCTTCTAGACGTGCAACTTATTCACTGAAAGCCCTTTTACAACATGCCTGTTCTTTTATCTCTTGACAGAGCACAGTAAAGAACAATATTTTAAAATGGAAGTACTTGCACCAAGTGCAGTTATGTGTGCTTATGTTATGTTGTGTGGGTCAAAAGAACTATGCTATGTTTTGAACAAAAAAAAAGAACAAGTTTGTTGCTTTTTTTAAATAAGCAAACTCCACTTCTCCTAATGCTTTCCCATCATTTTTATCCAATTAGTATATACACAGCCTCCTATTGCTAGCAAGTTTTCTAGCTTTAGTGTCATATGGTGGAGAAACCTCATGACTCTACTGTACACAAGAGCTGTCCCAGGCATGCTGAACATGGATAAAAAAAAAAAATTCATGTCCTAAAGAAGGGCTGCTCCAACCTAAATGTTCACACTAGGGCATTCGATGTCGCGAGCAATTAAAATTCACCACTGCAAATTTGTATTGTGGCAGGTCAACTGGAAGAAAGCAATATCGGTACAAAACCGGTGTCTGCCAGCAGGGAAACTGGTTTCTTGCCACTGGCCAATACAGATTCATCAGTAGGGCCAGCTGCACATGGTGCAAGTAGCTGGTGAATATCACCATGAAGAACCTACTTAGTAAACTTATCTTCACGTTCCTATCAGAAAAAGAAGCAAAGGAAAAAATGTATGATTCGCTTTTCTAAGCAGGACTCAATTTAGAAATATCGACAGCCATAACTTTATAATGTGAATGAGCACAGCGATTTATAGTATAATAAATATAACTGCATATATTCTTTGAGCCATAACACTTTACAAGAATATGAATAAGAACCACTAGGAAGAGTTAGAGCGGAACCAGGCAACGAGTATTTGAAAATTTGCAGAAAAACTGAACTGGGATGGCTGCAGAAAATCTGATATTCAACTGATGCAAACATTGCTAGAGCATATGAAAATGCCTTTATTGATTGAACACGAATGGTCTAGAAAAAATAGAATGGTGACATGTCTCAGATCCACTCAGACATATAGAAAACAACCGAACCTATGTGATGCAAATGAATGATCAAGAGGAAAGTATAATTACGTAAGCAACCAAGACAGACATTTTACACAGAACAGATACTGGAAAACAGCTAAATTGCAGTGCCGAACATGACAAGATAGAAACGTTTACCGAAATATTGTCCTTTACTGTGGTGAGGAACCATTGAATGTACAAACTGTGAGGACACTTAATGAACATATTTATTAGTCTGGAGTATGTACAGAATGGAGGAAAAAAGAAAAGCTGAAAATTTTTTTTTTTCGACTGCGAGGCCTCCAGTGCTAGTGTCCGTATTTCCAACATCAATGGTTCGTTTATAAGAGTGATTTTAACAAATCGTACCACATGGCTTGGGAACATAGGCATTGTCATTGTAGTACTTTTTAATTAGTTTCATTTACGGGAATATTTGCATCCTACTGAGTGACGAATGAGACGAAGCCAAAGCTGACTGACAAGCGTGGTGCCAGCACACATGTGAGCAATGCTGCACTTCAACAGTTCTCAGTCGCTTTGATGCCAACACGCAAGTATGGACGTGCCATTGTTCATATAGTAGTGATCTTCTGCTGTTGCAGTGTCAAGCCTTTCAGGCTTATTCAATGACTTCCTGAATTTTAGATTGACCTACTTCCTTTTCCAGGGGTCAGTGTTCGGCTCCTGGCTGGCTTGGTCTGAATGTGACACTTGGCTGCTATGTGTCACTGGACAACGCCCATCTCTCATATGCTGGCTCAGCCAAGGGCGACAGCCTGCTCAATACCAACCGGAGCATTGTGCTACAAGCGGCACCTGTCAATGCCAGTGCGTTTCTCGAAGTCACCTCAACGCCAGGTAAAAAAATATTTGTGTGAACAACTGAGTAGCGCACTCTTAATCTCAAGAAACTTGCACAGTTTAGGCTGAAATTTTGCCTAGTCATGACACCAGTAGTGGCGGGATGTGACAGGTTATCCATAGATAGATATATGACGTACTGTACTGGTGTTCGTTCATGCATGTCCATTTGATGCCCAACATAGTGGCACATTCGCAAAGATTGCAGTTCCTCTGGTGTCAAAATGCATCAAGGTTGCATGCTCTGTCATCATCATCAGCCACCTACACTTTGAGCTAATGTTCCTACCAAGGATGTAAACTGATTTGCACTCATCTAGCTGTAACCACACCTCCCAGCAAATTCCTGTCTCATCCCCTCATGCAACACTTTGTTTCCGTCCATACTTTCTCTCAGTTTTTGGCACCTACATTACTCCAACAGGCCATTGGTGTATCATATGTAATGCTGGAGGCTATTTCTTTCCCTACTTCTGCTTTTAGCAAGTCGCATTTGTTATCTACATTGCTCTTTTTAAAAGCAACTCTTCTTAAAAGCCACAGTGCATCGGTAATAAGTTGAGCTTCTGTGAATTCCATCATAGCAAACAAGAATATGTCCATCCATCCTTAGATGCCACTGATGAGAACTGTGCCAGATTTTTTTATTAGTATAAATCTATTCTGTGGATCTTTCTGGCTATGTTGATGCTCGACCTGCACCAAAAAACCATGTTCATTGATGAGACAATTGGATTCGGAGATATTTCCACCACAGAATTCAAACTCGTCACGCCACCTCCAAGAATGTGTCTGTGTTCACGGTTGGGAAGTGAATGGCAAAATGAGCTATCTTTGAGGACGATGGCAGTGCCCATATTTTATTTTCTCATCCTTTTTATACTCGGTGAGAGCATTCACCAGGAATAAAGAGAATGCTAAAGGGGCAGAGCGTCCTTAACTGTGACACTAGGGATCACGCTAGGGATCATGGTAATTTATTGGAAAAAATGGTCTAAGTTTATTCAACTGATGTGCTTTATTATGCTGATGCATTTTGACTTCTTATCACTAGATGGCGGCACTGTACTCAAGGTAAGCTACGACACTGGAAATTAAACTCACATTCATATCCACTAACTCACATCCAGTCATTTGCAGTCACACTCCACTCACGACCGCTCACATTCAGTCACATCTACATCCACTCATTTGCGCTCTTGCCCAGTCACACTTGCATCCACTCACACTCATGACTACTCACTCACGGTTGCACTCATGTCTACTCACTCACACTCGTGCTCACTCAGATTCACATCCGCTCACTCACATTCACAACCACTCTCTCACACTCGCAACCAGTCACATTCACGTCCACCCATTCGCACTCACGGGTGCGAGTGTGAATGAGGCCATACGAGTGCACTCTTGAGTGAACGTTCCGACCTCTGTTGCAGACGCCTGATACCAAGTCGCTTGTACAGTGGTTTTCTTCCTTCCCAGTGACCGTGACTGGCAGAGAGGAAGACATATAGGGATGACATTCACAGACGAACATCAGATCGCCATGGGTTCCACAGTTCTGCAAACTACTTGCGAGATCGAGTTTGTGTCCAAGCTGTGCCCATCTTTTCTGCTTTTGCAGGTGGTGTGCCTAGGGTACGCACGTGGTCTCTGCTACCCTTCACCCTCGCTGTGGGCACTTCGCCCAAGCTGAGCCTCAATTCCGCACGCCAGGCCACTTTCGACAAGGAGGCAAGCAAGTGTGTCTTCTCTGCCCTGTCCAACGTACTGCTGGTGGCATACAGGGAAGCCCTTGAAAGGGCTGTCCGTGGCACAAAGCTCCCTCTGCCCTGAATCAAGGCCCTAGTCTAAAGCAGGTTTACAATCATAGTTTCATAAATGTAGGAGTGCGGCAATTCCTTTATAATATGTAGAATTAAAAATCAACTGTTCAGAATGGTGATAAAGTACCATGTAAATTGCCACCATGCAGTGAGCCATGGTTCTTTGTGGGGGGGGGGAAGAACTTGCACTAGTCGTGTAATGGAGGCGTGTAGTACAATAGTAGTAATGTGTCAGGAATATAGCAGTAAGATGAGGAAGTTGGGGCACATTCACACTACTAAGTCATAGTCACCACGTGATGGGCTGTTTTTGAGCGTCTTGCCTTTTGCTTCGGGATCGCAACGAATAGAATGAAATTAGTCACATGACACGAGTACAGTTTCTGTCTTAGTGTGGTTAAAATGGTCCAGATTTCATTCTTGTTCTGCTCTTGAAACATGCCAGCCATTGCACTCCCATATTTTTTCTAGACATCGCGACTTGCGTGTTGTCACATGGAATGCTGTAATAGTAGGAGTAACCTGTTACCTGTTAGCCATAGCATGTAGTGGCAGAGTGAAATGCTACCTGCCACCTGTCGTGGGTTGCCGATGTGGAAATCCACTCCTCATATTTAGGGGAGAGGGTCACGGCTACTGCTATTGTTGGATTATCCAAGCGTTTTGGAGCGCAGCTTTCATGCATTTGTTCTTGTATTGAGCCAGCTGATGCATAATATACCGCGATGAAATATGATCACAAGAGAAACGCACCCACGAGCCACTCGAGACCTGGTCGACTGCTGTAACGACCCGGTAAAATTGTGCCATCGACCTAGTCTTACAGTACCAGGCATTGGTACAGCACCCGGAAAACATATCTCTCTACCTTTTAGATAGCGAGAGCTCCTTTATAGCAAATTGAATTGGGAAGGGAGTGTCAGTTGAATAATGATATAGTATGTGGGAAACTAAAGAGTAGTGTCCGAGTGTACATATAATATGTATATGTCCCAAATCTTTACTTCAACATATAAGAAAACCAAAATACTTGAACAGCTACACTCAAATTCATAATCTACCTTATATTTTTTTAAAGTTACGTCATTGGAGTCCGACTCACTTGCATTAGCTGCAGCCACTAGTACAAAAGCTGGTGTGTATACTGTACACTCAGGGGTGGAAGCAGGTTTGAGCATTTTGGAGCGGCTTTGGGAGAAGTAATAAAGCCATTTTGGAGCAGCTTCGGAGCACGTTTCTAAGGTTAAACGCCTTTGATAATTGCAGTTTTCTTTTTCTTAAATAAAAAAATCTCAAATCTGATTCATTTTTATGCAAGTTCAATGTCTTTCCAACATCGTACTCATCTTTTACAAGACAAACGGTCAATGCATGTAAAGGTATATAACACAAGCTAACCTCAGCAACAACTTAGAACAGACTAACAGCAAACTGAATGCTTGCTAGTGCACTTCATAACTGAACACCTAGTCTGACCTAATGTGTTTACTGTAATAGGGCGTTTATTGACGCTCAGATGGAGAGCTGTGAGGAGAGGACCTTGCAACGGCGAGCCCAGCGTACTTCTTCTTTGTCTTCGTTGCACAACGCACTGGTGCATGTCGATGGCTGAAGTGCTGACTATCACAGTACATTTTCCCCCCGGGTAAAAAAAAGGAGCCATCCTGGCGACTTATGGCGCGGGAAGCACAGCGGGGTCATAGAATGGCTTCAATCGGTTCACGTGAACCGATTGAAGCCATTCTGTTTCACGACCACGGCGACGCGAGTCCGCAGAGGGCGTGACGGGCTCAACTACGTAGTTGACTGCAGATGTTTGCTGGAGGACCCTATATGGCCCGTGGTAGCGAGCAAGAAATTTCTTTGAAAGGCCAGGGATTGTGGAGGGCACCCAGAGCCACACCAGAGAGTTCGGCAGATATGACGAAGCTTCGCCGGTATCACGGAGGTATTTTTGTTGCCGCTGATTTTCTGTTGTGAGAGAGCGGGCGAGCTGACGGCATTCTTCTGCGTATGTGACGGCATCGGATAGCGGGGAAGATTCGGAAACGTCAGGGCGGTAGGGAAAAAGTGTGTCCATGGTACAGGGTGGCTCGCGCCCGTAAAGGAGAAAGAATGGAGAGAATCCAGTAGTGGTCTGTGCCGCGGTGTTATATGCGTAAGTAACAAACGGTAGAACTTGGTCCCAATTGGAATGGGCGGTGTTCACGTACATAGCCAGCATGTCACCGAGAGTGCGGTTGAAACGTTCTGTCAGTCCATTCGTCTGAGGGTGGTACGAGGTAGCGGTGCGGTGTATGATGCGGCATTCTTTCAGGAGAGCCTCAAGAGCGTCTGATAAGAAAACGCTTCCGCGGTCACTGAGCAGTTCGCGAGGGGCACCATGGCGAAGAACCAGGTTTTTCAGAATAAAGGCAGCCACGTCGCGTGCGGAAGCAGAGGGCAGTGATGATGTCTCAGTGTAGCGGGTCAGATGATCCACTGCCACGATAATCCAGCGGTTGCCAGCTGAAGTTGTAGGAAGGGGACCGTATAGATCTATGCCGACACGATCAAACGGACGGGCAGGACAGGGCAACGGCTGCAATGGAGCAGGAGACTTGAGAGGAGTTTTTCGGCGTTGGCAAGACTGGCAAGAGCGGACAAAATGGCGGACAAAGCGGTACATTCCACGCCAGAAGAAGCGTAGACGCAAGCGCGTGTAGGTTTTCAACACTCCGCCGTGGGCGCACTGGGGATCAGTATGGAAAGCAGCACAAATTTCGGCGCGGAGATGACGGGGGATGACTAAAAGCCACTTCCTTCCGTCGTGAAGATAATTGCGGCGGTAGAGCAGCCCGTCACGAATTTAAAAATGGTGAGCTTGGCGGGCAAGCGCCCTAGACAAACGACCTGGAGAGTGACTTGAAAGAAAGTCCAGAAGTGTAGATATCCACGGGTCGCGCCGCTGTTCTGTGGCCATGTCGATAGTGGCAAGCGAAGACAAATCGTAGGCGCAGATCTCATCAGACAACGAAGAGGGAGGCAGTGGTGAGCGCGAAAGAGCGTCCGCGTCAGTATGCTTGAGGCCTGAGCGATATATGACACGAATGTCATACTCTTGGAGGCGAAGAGCCCAGCGAGCAAGGCGGCCGGACGGGTCCTTGAGGGACGCCAGCCAGCACAGAGCGTGATGATCAGTGACCACATAAAATGGTCGGCCATAGACATACGGACGGAATTTGCCTATGGCCCAAATAATGGCCAAGCATTCTCTTTCCGTAACAGAATAATTTGACTCTGCCTTGGTCAAGGTGCGGCTTGCGTACGCCACCACATAGTCTCGGATACCAGGTTTGCGTTGGGTGAGAACGGCGCCTATCCCAATACCACTAGCGTCAGTGTGAATCTCAGTTGGCGCATTCGGGTCGAAGTGGCGGAGGATGGGAGGCGAGACCAAAAAACGGCGTAAGGTGTTGAAGGCGTCATCACAAGCAGGTGTCCATGCGGAGAGGTCGGAGCTGCCGGAGAGGAGCTGGATGAGAGGAGCAATAATAGAGGCGAAATTTAAGATGAAGCGGCGAAAGTAGGAGCACAGGCCGATGAAACTTCGTAGCTGCTTCAGTGATTTTGGGCGTGGGAATTCGGCAACTGCACGAAGTTTGGCGGGATCGGGAAGAATGCCATCCTTAGAAACGACATGACCTAGAATAGTTAGTCGGCGAGCAGCAAAGCGGCACTTCTTCAGATTCAGTTGGAGGCCGGCGGTAGCGAGACAAGTGAGAACGTCCTTCAGTCGGAGCAGGTGGGATTGAAAATCGGTAGAAAAGACTACGATATCATCGAGATAGCAAAGACAGGTTCGCCACTTGAATCCACGAAGCACAGTGTCCATGAGGCGTTCAAATGTGGCCGAGGCGTTGCAAAGCCCAAAGGGCATGACGTTGAATTCATATAATCCATCTGGTGTGATGAAGGCAGTTTTAGAGCGGTCAGCGTCATCCATTGGCACCTGCCAGTAGCCAGATCGTAAATCCAACGAGGAGAAAAACTCGGCGCCCTGCAAGCAGTCCAGTGCGTCATCGATGCGTGGCAGAGGATAGACATCCTTGCGCGTGATCTTGTTGAGCCGGCGGTAGTCGACACAAAACCGGAAGGAGCCATCTTTCTTAGGTACCAACACAACTGGAGACGCCCAGGGACTGTGGGATGGCCGAATGACACCACGACGGAGCATGTCGTCCACATGATCAGCAATTACTTGGCGCTCCGAAGCCGACACACGATAGGGGCGCTGGCGCAAAGGTGCGGTTTTGCCGGTGTCGATGGTGTGCTCTACGACAGACGTGCGGCCCAAGTCAGTTTGAGGAAGGTCGAATGAAGAAGCGAAGTTCTGCAAGAGGGCGACAAGTTGATCACGTTGCGAAAGTGGAAGATCAGCATCAATAGCATGTTGGAAAACGTCGGAGGGCGTCGAAGCAGTCGCAACATCGTAAGAGCACAGACTAACGTCGAAGGAGGGGGTTGAGTCAGCAAGAGTGGTGATATGACCGGGATCAAGCTCTTCAAGACGTCCAATGCATTCGCCACGGAGCAGGACTGCTGGGCAAGAAAATGGGTTGGAGGCGTAAAGTGCACTCTTGCCGTCTTGAATTTCGAGAACTGCGAACGGAAAAAGGAGGCAGGGATGACGGGTGGCGGCTTCGGAAGGTGTAAAAATCGCAGTCAAAGGAGTTACCCACTCACAAGACAGTGGTACGAGGGCAGCAGAGAACGGAGGAATGTCGGTGTCATGGGCGACGAGAAGTTTTGCAGTGCGGGGAGGGGTATCACAGAAGGGGGCATCACAGTGTGGGGCGAAGGCAATTTGTGCACGAGCACAGTCAATAACGGCTTGATGAGTCGATAGAAAATCGTATCCGAGGATGATATCATGCGAGCAGTTCGGCAGAACAATAAACTCGATGGGGTACAAGACGTCTTGAATGAGCACACGGGCTGTGCAAGATGCGGAGGGGTGAATGTGCTGTGATGAGGCGGTGCGGAGCGAAAAGTCGGAAATCGGAGTGGTCACTTTGCGAATTCGACGGCAGAGCGCTTCACTGATGACGGAGACGGTTGCACCGGTATCGACGAGAGCGAGAACTGTGGCGCCTTCTACAGAAACTTTGATAACATTAGCGGGACGACACGGAGGACTTGAGGAATTCGAAACAAGCGCAGTTCTTGCCCCCGGAACTGCGACTGTTAGTTTCCCTCAACGGTGCTAGTAGAACGTCGCAGCATTGGAGAAAGCGATCGGCGCCGAGGAGAATGTGATCGACGAGTGGCATAGGTTTGGCGATCTTGTGAGACAAATTGAGAACCGGGCGGAATCATTTGCGAGCGTGAGTCGGTCTCGTACGGGTAAAGTCGAATGTTAGGCTGTGAAGGTTGGAGGCGCTGGCGACAAAAGCGTGCAACATGGCCCGGCCGACCGCAGGCATAGCAAATCGGAAGGTTATCCGTAGTACGCCAAGGTTTCATAGGATGTGGGCGGAACCTTGAGGGTGGGGCTTTGAACGAAGGCTCAGCATGCGGCGGTGAACGGTAGGCAGGGACCTGCACATAGGAGCCAGACGTGGGCGAAGGTGGTGGCCTAGCCGTTACTTGGGCATACGTGAGAGGTGCTGTCACAGGCGGCAGCACGGGGTTGGACGGCAAGACATCAGCGACGTGTTCTTGCACGACACGGCGTATAGTAGGGGCCAAAGATGGAGCCAGTTCAGGAACGAGGCGGCCCGAGTCTTGAAAATGGGGAAGGAGTGAGATTTGACGTGCGACCTCTTCACGAATAAAATCTTTGATCTGTTGATTCAGCGGGCTCCCTTCAGAAGTTGGCGAACCACCCAGGGCTAATGCGGATACGCCTTCGTCGCACACACTGGAGCGGCGCCTAGAAGCGCGCCGCTTGCGGAGCTCGTCGTAGCTCTGGCAAAGCTTCACGAGTTCACTAACGCTGGTGGGATCTTTCGCTACCAGCATCTGGAAGGCGTCCTCAGAAATACCCTCGAGGATGTAGCGGATTTTGTTCGCTTCCGGCATGGCCGGGTCGACTCGTTTGCAGAGATCAACGATGTCTTCTATGTAGCTGGTAAATGTCTCATCAGCGCGCTGAACACGATCGTGCAAACGTTGTTCGGCACGAAGCTTACGCACTGCCGGGCGGCCGAACACTTCCGCGAAATTCTTTTTAAATGTCGACCAAGATGACAGGTCAGCCTCATGGTTGCGAAACCAGAGGTTCGCCACGTCCGTCAGATAGAATATGACGTTACTGAGCTTGTATGAATCATCCCACTTGTTGTAGCTGCTTACTCTTTCATACGATGTCAGCCAGTCGTCGACATCTTGGTCGGCCGTGCCACTGAAGAGGCAAGGGTCACGCTGGCGCACGACGCCAGAACACATGATCATGGGTGGAACGGCCGGCAGCGTAGAAGTGGACTCGTCTTGCATTGCGGTTGTAGAGGGTAGTGTACGGCTTCGCAGTTCCAGTTTGGATGGGATCGTTTCCGGCACCTCCGCCAATTGTAATAGGGCGTTTATTGACGCTCAGATGGAGAGCTGTGAGGAGAGGACCTTGCAACGGCGAGCCCAGCGTACTTCTTCTTTGTCTTCGTTGCACAACGCACTGGTGCATGTCGATGGCTAAAGTGCTAACTATCACAGTACATTACTTATTTTGACTTGGTAGATTCAAATGTCGAGTCTACCACTATCACTTCGATGCGCTCTAGCAGCAATACTAAATTGAAGTTTAGATTAATGGCCATGACTTTTTGCTCCCTGTCTTGTGCATATCTACTTTATTTTATTTATTTAGAATACAACTCAAAGCCCCCAGATATGGGGCATTACATTATCTTTTTTTATCCTATGCCTGGGGAGATTAATTCCTGAGCACTGGTTATTTTATCTGGCAAAAAGGTGCCTTCAGACCATTATAATGCGTCTTGACAATGCTTGTTGCCAGTGCCGATCCCATGCTTCTTGCCTACTGTGGAATCACAGGCAGTACAGTACAACCTTGATCGTCTTGTCCGTTTGTAAATACGACGGAGTTCTCACTGTTACTAGTCAATGTGTTGTGGGTGTAGCTGGCACATAGAAAGCAATGGCCAGTCGTTTTAACCATTCTTAAAGCTGTAATTGCACTTCTGTCCCTCCCCCCCCCCCCCCCCTCTTGGAATTTCGAGTTCACCTAACACACCATGCTGTGTGATATATTTGTTTTTGAAGGCATTTTCACACTTCTAGCAGTATTCTCATTCTCTCTAGACATTTTAAGCTTCTGGAATTTTTTTTTTTTTTTGTCATACCAAGACATGCTGCACACGCTCAAGGTGAAGCATTTATTTTCAAGAAATTGTACAAAAAAGAAGTAAAAGAAGTTTTGATTTGTATTACACAATACTGAAGTAGGATATTTGCACATGGCACCTGCCAGTTTAAGTAATAAAATGTTGTGGATGACTTGGCGACTACCCATTTTACAAATGGCTCACTGACTGCTAACTAATAAACAATAGCTAAATGTAATGACATTAAGCGGCATCCATAGACCGCTTCAATAAATCGGGCTGTATAGAAATGTTTTGGAAAAATTATGGTACTGGAATGTATTGAACCTTTCTGATTTTTGGAAAGATGACATAGTTGTCACATGTCACCAGTAGTAAGGTAGGGCGGGGTAAAATGAGACACAGGGCAAAATGAGACATGTCTCGCCTAGTGACATCTAGCATAAAATCTTGTAGGGCAAGCAGGTTTGCTGAACAACTCATAGCTGCCCCTAGGTGTCCACTTAATGTGTGTTAAAACTCACGGGTATCTCACGATACGCAATTCCAGAAAAAAATTCTGCAGTGACGGTCGTAGTGTGGCTGTCCGACCAAAAAGGTGTGGAATCTCGACATTCTGTCTTTTGGAGCCATGTGGCAGTGCAGCTACGAATTACAATGGCAAAATACATATTTTTATTTAATGTTATTGCATCACGCTGTCTAGCTGTCAAAATATACTGCCCTAGGTTGTATGTAATATTCATAACAATAATATTGATTGAATAAGAGCGTATGGAAGGGGTAAAACACGACAGTTGCACTGAATAGGCAAGCACGATCTCTGCTCATGCAAAGTGCGTTCTGGTAAATTGGTAAAGAAATGGGAGATCAGGAAACATCAGCAACATAACTAATGGATAAAGGAGCGATTATTCATTGGCATCCACTCAAGCACAGCCATACGGCTACAAGAGAAAATTATGACGCTTTCTCAGAAACTTCGTAGGTAAAGAAAAATTCGTCCCATTCTAGAGCTCAAACTCGGAACCACCGCCTTTCCAAGGCACTCACTCTATCCTGAGCTAACCTGGGGAGTACATTGGTCAATAATAACACGAGACAAGTGGGGACTAATGGATGCCGGAAGTGTGATGTTTGGCTAATTCCTCATGCACTGCCCGGTGATCTTCAGCTCGATGAGGTTTCATTGCCAAGGACTGCTGGATATCACAACTGCAGTCAACAAGAAAACTTAACACTAACTGTTCCCCACCCAATTCTACCGAAGGCAGTGAACAGCTATAGTAAGACAATCTCTCAAGATCTTCCTCCTGCGCAATAAAAAAACGAAAACAAGGACTTTGGAGACAAGCACTGTTTTGTTCTCGTGACCTTTCAAGGCGAAGCTAATTGCAGCAAAAGATGCCGAGGAGTCGGACATAGTCGGCAGGAAACGGGAAATCGAGAGAGAAGGCTGTTTGGTGGCATTTTTTCAACAAAAGGAAAATATTTTGCAAAGTGATTGGGAAGCGAAACATGTGACTGGGCCAATTATGGAGCAACAGTACCTCGTTCTGTATGGATCCAATGCAGGATGTGCAACGAATGGGCTCACAAAAATTGCTTAGCAGCCCACAAATTGCATATCAAGTGCTTCAAAAGCATTTTGTTCTTAAAAATGGTTTTGCCTTGGGGGTCAGTGCAAAATGAAACAACTAGAACTTTTTATAATTCATGATTATTCATAGCTTTAATGCAGAAAGAAGTTTTAGCCAGCATGCCAAAGAACGCTCTTGTGCAAAATTTTCGAGGTTTAAGATAAAAAAAATAACGTGAGTTTGCAAATTTTCTCGTTTTACTCCATCCTACCCTAACAACATGTGTGAGTTAAATTGTGTTTACCTCATGTTCAGAAAAAAAAAAAGCATTTCTCAGAGAACAAGGTGGACAATGCATGCATATTAAGTAGCGGCGAGTAATGTCAGCAAGCTGTTTTACACTTGCAGTGCAATGCGAGTACTGGGGGCGATGTGCACAGTATGACTGACATCTCAAAGGAACATGGAGCAAGGAACTGATGATAGGACCTCATAAATGAGTGTTGATCCCAATCATGAGACAGCGAAGTTAGTTTGCTTGCCTCTTGGTCAAGCACCGACAATGGAATAACAAGAACTGGAAGAAATGGGCAGACAAATTTCAACCTCAAGGTTCGGCTGAAATCGCTGCTGTCTCTTTTAGAGAGGAGGGTGGCCAAGTTGAGAGGTGCTAAGCCAGCCTCCTGTTGACAATGGCAGTCTGTAGCCAAGGCTGAAGCATCAGTTCGTCAAAGCAACAGAGCTGCCACTGCCGCCCTGTTGCGGAGACCACAAGGTAATAGTGCCTCTTCGAGCGGTATCTGTGCCAGCGGATGTTGACATCTTCCACTCCCGTCCAGCGGCAGAGCAGCTCCTTCACCACGTCCGGCTGCTGCCGCACCATGTCCAGGAAGGCGCTATTTTGAGCCTGGTCACCATAACAATTAGGAGTTGTTGTTGGTACGTTTGAATGGTAATGTGCCCAAGCAAAGCAAGTGTTACAGCAGTTCTCAACATTGTCGGCTGTAGGGGAAAATCAATGAACAACTTTCAAAAGGTACTGAACTGCACACATTCCTTGGCATGCAGATGCAGAAACATGAAAAAAAATGCTGAATTTAATAACAGCTGGCCATGTATGAAACTGTCCTGCTAAAGCAATCACAAAATGATCAGTCTCAAAACAAAGTGAATTTAGGTGCTTACGTGCCAAAAAAAGCATTCCTAGGAATCCAATAGTTCGCCAGAACTCAGTTTAAGAAACTCTATGCTAGGGCAAGCAAAATAAAGGAATACACGCCAGTGCAAAGCAACTACATACGGCACCTGATAGCATTCACTTGGTTTCATTTTAGTAGGACAGCTCGCAATTCTTAAAGGGACAGAACACTGTAAAAAATTGTCATGAGATTATGGTGGAGATGAAAAGACCTTTCCTCATATAGTACACATTGAGCAGTACAATATCAAAGAAAAGAGGCTTTATAATTTTAATTTGCCATTGAAAATAACATAAAAACAACTGAGGCGCTATCTGGCGGAGAAATCCTATAACTTTCGGTGTAGTCCCCCACGTGACTACATGTCAGCAAAATATTGCCGATTATCGAGAATGCACACTTCTTTTTCTTCAAGGAGTGCTTGTCATAATTCATTATATTTTGCGCTCTCTCCACTGCGTCCTTAAAAAAAAACACCCTTCCTTTCGCACCACGAAAGGCATGCTTTCAGATTTTGCCACTAGATGATGCCACAGTGTTTGGAATTCCGTGAATGGAGCAATGATAGTACCAGTAAAACTTTTGTCGACGAGGCGTACGTTGTGTGCCGTAACAGCCTTGAGTGTGAAACTGAAAAGGGCGTTACTCAGCAAAAAAAAGTTGAATTACTTCCTGGCGAGTGAAATTTATATTTGTTTTCAGTACGTCTTTTTTGTCGACCGCTAGACGTCATCGCGGTCGCTGCTCATGGTTTCCAGCATCGGGCTACATAAAAATGGGCGCATGCTCTGATAAAAAAATTTAGTAAAAATTTTCTACAGCGTTTCTACCAAAACCGCTGTGGAACTAAACATTTTAGACATCAATCTTCCCATTGTGGCAAAAAAAAATTTGAGACTTAAATTCCAGTGTTCTGTCCCTTTAACCCATGGGAGTGGAATGCTCTATATACATCATATAACGCAAAACAAGTGAAAGCCTCCGTGCAGATGAACAAAAGAGCAGTAGTACACCCGTCAATTGTCAGTTTATTCCACATGCAGGAAAAGCTTTCAAGCTGTAAACTCTAGCCATAATCACCTCATTTCCTTTCCATGCCAGGGGCCAGCATAATGCAATTTGAGACCTTGTTCTTTGAGCCAGATATAGTACAAAAAAAAAAAAAGAGCATTGAAACTACTAAACAAATTTTTAACTAAAATAAGGCATGAATGAAGAAATACGATAATGCAATGCAAGCCCTCAAGGTGCTTCCGTGCTCTGTAGCCGTCATGAGTTGTTTAGTACCAATGCAAGGTTTGCAAATATAGTCAATAACATACGTAAAACTGATGGCTCACCATGTTGGAGTATTAGATTGGCAAGTGCTTGCCTGAATTATGCTCACAGCACGGGGGCAGACAATTTTCTTCAAGACACCGTTTGGAAGGAATAACTTGGCTTTGGAGGCCGTCAGTTCCAGCACAAGCCTCAGCGACAACTTTGCTAAGATTTTGGGACAATGCCTGGCCCATGTTTGCTGGGAGTTGGAGCTAAAGCATATCATGCTTAAAATGCAAGTTTTCCTTATGAGAAAGTTTATTCTTTTCATTTTTTTTATATCACATATGCTAATAAAGGCCGATTACACTAATACTATGAAACTCTGCATTTTGCCACCATTTTGATGATAAAGTGCAAAAATGCACACACACCAAGATTTCGGTGCATACTGAAAAGCCCAGTGTTATCGAAGCTGATTAGCCTTTAATTACTGTCTAGATCCTGCTTTAGCACATAGTATAACATATCCAGTGGAATACACTTCAGGTACAGCAAAAATAGCGCAGGCTATACGATGCCACACAAGCACATAAGGCACATTTCCAACACGATTAAAAACACTGCTGAGCAGGCAACAATGCACAGGAGAGACACATAGACAAGGACGATACTGCACTGACAACTAATTATTCACACTCGCGCACCTTCTGTGCATGTGTGTGTCGCTTGTGTGAATTGTTCAGCTGTGTTTTTCTTCACGTGTGCAGACTAGTTTAACTAGCTCAACATTCTATTACTGCATTACATACTTCCAAACTGTAAATGGTACAGCGCAGGAGGCTGACTGTGCTGCTGCGCAGAAAATAGAGTATCTGTGTGAGTAGGAAAGAGCACAATTAGCAGAATGAAACATTGCTGCTTTTGTGGACCACTCTGCTCTGCTTTTGAACGCGTATGACAGCAGTTGGAGCGTCACTTGCGCTTGCACTTCTCAACTTGTTCTTATTTATTTATTTACGCCATGCAAGTCATTGGCCATTCATTCATTAGCATGTGTTACCTTTTTGGGCGGCATTCACGGACATATTTAAGCCAACCAAGAAAATGCTGTTTTTATACATTTTTTTTTCTTGCTTTAAAACAACAATTACTGGCTAAAAAAATAATGTACAATTTCTTCTAGGGTCTTTCTAATTTTATAGGCAGCATTATGTGGTGCGAAATTGCCATCGAAAGCAGTGTCAGATGACCTGGGATGTTGTTAGTGCACTGTGCTGTTCGAAAACATGCATCAAGGTCACGCTCTTAAAAGGCAAGGAATCAAGTGCAATACCACTCACATTTATACGGATGGGATCAGACTCCTGCACCTCCTGAATGCTGTCATGGAGGTCGGGGTCACAGGGAAGGTCAAAGCAGCAGACATCCCTCGTGATGGCCAGCCTAGAGTAGCAGTGCAAGGCAGCCAGCGTCAGCTTGTGCAGTTGCATCGAGCTACATTCTGCACAGAGTGGTAGTCCCGTTGGTATGGAGCACACATAACGAAGGAAGCCGCACACATAGTCGCCAGCCGTTGGCACACCTTCGCAAGATGGGCTGACATTCCGTGCTATGGACGGCACTGCTTCAGACTGCTTGGTGGACAGAAACTGCTGGAAACACCGTGAGAAGCATGACAAGCAAATCTGGCGCATCTGACTGGAGGTGCTCTGCACTAGGTTTTCCCTTTGTGCCCATGCTCGCAGCATGTTCAGCGCAGCATCACTTGGCGAGCCAGTGTATCCAACAAAATTGTTGATCTTTGCTACCAGCAAGTTTCGCGGCCTCTGCCTGGCATTGCTTCGCTCCCTCAGAAGCAGCAGCAAGGCATCGGTTATGCACCACGGCAGTCCTAAATGATGCTCCTCCCTACCCGAATTTGTGCGAGATACCATGTACCATGCTGATGCCATTTCAAGTAGCGTTCTTTCTGTTTGCCGGCTCACATTTTTTGCAGAAGCTGTCTCAACATTTTCGTGGAAAAGCTTTTGCATCGTGTCAACAAGCTCTTTGTACTGCTTTGCGACTAGAGTCTCCACGCTGGTCTTGTCCTGTTTGCTTTTGTTGTAACGCGACACACTGCTAATGACACCAGTCACCACCTCTGCCTCACTCTCAATTCCGTGCTGGTCCAAGATCTTCTGCATCATCCACTCATAAGTGGACATGGCATCTTCTGCAGTACTTTGATGCTTCTGCCAGCCAGGGTATTCAAACAATGCAGTATGGAAATCAGTCGAGGAGAATGTCAAAGCACAACCGCCAACGAGTGCCTCGTTGAGGCGAAAAAGCACTCCAAGCACGCGATCAGACCGGTAGGTTGGTTTGTTTCCTCGCTTGCGCATGAAGTCCGGATAGTTCAGAGGTCTTTCCTCTTTCGTAAGTGCGGCAGAGATGCCAGTCTTTGCAAAGTCCAGACAAACTGAGATCTTTTCAGCAAGTTTGAGACACGTGCGGGAGAAAATGCCATCTGGATGCTGATCTGCCCAGGCTAAGTGAGCATTCGACATGATTCCCACACTGTCATTGAGGATGTATTCGCACAAAAACCGAATGATGTCCTCATCCTGCAAAAAGCCAAGGCACAAGTATGGTATATTAGAACAGCAAGAAGTTTGGTTTGATTTGGCTTATAGGGTTTAACAGCCCAAAGCAACTTGGGCTATGAAAGATGCGGCAGCAAGAGGCTACTGACATTAACAATGTGCTCATCTACTAACTCTGACCAGCAAAACAATTATGGCTAATTATCAGATTTCAGAATTGCATGCTTTAAATTTCTAAAAATATTTTGGAGAAAAATGCAGGTGCATTTCTCACACACTCTGTTTGCATCCATGAACAACAGCCAGAACATGCATTGTTAAGTGTATATTTGGAAGCCTGTACTTTTACGTCTTAATGACCCAAGTAAACCGGAGCTCTTCGATATTACCAGTTGGGAAACTTCCCATAGGGCCCATGTATAAAAAAGGGTGGTCCAAGCTGGTCAAACTTCGGGTGTTTATGAACTACGGCAACGCTCAGTTGCTAATGTAAACTGTGTTCAAGTTGCAAACATTGAGATTGTTGATAAACACACAATCGCCTGGCAACAAAATGAATTAAGATGCAGTAGCAAGCATACATAGACATGACAGCTAAATCGATAATTTAGAGGTAAAGAAAATAAAGGAACTTTAAAAGGTAATGATGACAATGGGTGACAGCTTTTACTGGCCACTTCTATATGGCATTACCGTTCGTAAGTATCTGAAAAGTACATACCAAAACTAGTCGCTTTCTGAAGCAGTTTCCTAACTCCTAACTAGCATGATCAAAGAGCCTAGCAGAATTTAGCACAAGTGTTCTTGAATAGCATATGCTTGTCCATAGCATAATCAAAAGCTATGGCTGTCTTGCAAGCAGGATGGGATCTTGATATTATAAATGAAAATTCTTTATTCTAAACTTTTCTTGGGATCCATATAGATACTTCAGTGTATTTCGCTCATGATTCCTCCATGGGCAGACAACAATGGACACATGGCAATTTAGAGTGCAGACTGGGCAGTGCATGCCAGTTTAAGAGAGGAGATACAAAAACTAGTAAGCACTCAATCTATATTGGTTTTCTTGACATGCCACTGAGTTGACTATAGTCGGATACAACTAAAGTCTGCACCAACCACCACACACGGTTCCTCTATGACAGAAAGTAGTTCACTGTTAAAGCTGTTTTGATTACCTGAATAAAAAAGTAAGCATCTGAACAAATTAGGAGCTGAAGAATTTCGATGCTTCTGGCTTGCTCAGTATGATCAAATTTCAAAAACTGATTCCGTTTACTGTTCAGCGGAGTAATACACACACCTTTGCCCATAGGTTGGTTGGTTTGTGGGGTTTAACGACCCAGGGCGACTCAGGCTATTAGAGACACCGTAGTGGAGGACTCCGGACATTTCGACCACCTCGGGTTCTTTAACGTGCACTGACATCGCAAAGCACACGGACGCCACGCCGTTTTGCCTCCACCGAAAAGCGGCCGCCGAGGCCGGGATTTGATCCCACTTCCTTGGGCATAGTAGTCGAGCGCCTTAACCACTGCGCCACCCCGGCGGGGCCCTTTGCCCATAGTTAGCAACTGCTGTTTTTTTTAAACTTCTATACTACTATAATACTCTGCCAACAGCTTCGATTCGATGTGTGTATGAGAAGGAGGGGTGCATGTGTGATGTGTGAGAGAGAGACCATGTCTTAACGATATGCCTTTAAAGAAAAGTTAAAATAGACTTATCACTGACAAAAAAAGGTGCACTAAAAAAAAAGCAGCGATGTCAGGGTGGGAAAAGTAAGAGAGTTTGGGGCAGGCAAATCCTGTGGCACAAAAGTGGGTAGCCAAGTACATTTACTTGTGTAGCAAAGAAGCACAATATCAGCATCCACCTGCAGAGTACTCAACTGTAGGAGAGCTGTCTTAATGATTAGCTGTACAATTGTATTTCATTAAAATGCCTAGTCTGGTATAAATCCTGTAATGGTCATCATGTGCTGTGTGATGTCAGTGCACGTTAAGAACCCCAAGTGGTAGAAGTTTTCGAAGTCCTCCACTACGGTGTCTCTCATAGCCTGAGTTACTTTAGGACGTTAGGCCCCATATACTAAACCAAACCAAGCATAATGGTCTTAGGGATGCGGCAGTTCACTCAAGATGTGGTTCAGTAGCTTTAGAATAGGTGAAGTGAGTTTGTGTGCAGATGACAGCAGTGCAAGTTAAACAAGGTATCTGACAAGAGAATGTATGAAAAGATGTGGACTGATGAGGACCATTAATCAGCTGTTCAGTAAGCCACAGGGTTGAGCAGCTACTGAGAAATTTTGCTTTCTCTTAAATGCTAAAAGCTAGTCCTGAACTTTTTATGAAGCCAAATTTTCACCCTCTGAATTGTGGAAAAAATAAAATCCGAGAATGTAGAAAATATTGCCACTTTGGCCAACGCACCAGGATAGTCAAACTTCATCTTGCCAGCTGACTGATTCAATTCAGAATACTAGCCTAATTGGACAGAAATGCTGTCAGAAGCTCAAAAGTAACTGGCACAATCCATATAACACTGCTCAAAAACTGCTGCTTCAAATGCACATCTACAAGAGTAGCATGCTGAAAAAGAGAAAACTTTGCACTTGCCAGGTTACCAGCTGAAGGCGCTCCCACTGATGTGTCACTGAACACCATTGCATCCTTGTTTAACCCAGGAAAGTAGAGCTCCCTCTGCCAGATCACAATGTATTCGTCTCCATCAAGGTCCGAGCCTGCATGTTTTTGAAAAGTAAAACCAGAAGGATGCCACTTCTCAACAGGCAAACGTTTGACAAGACAAATTACTTCCGACACACAGAAATGCAAAAGATAACAATCTTGGAAACGTAGGAGAGAAAGGGATACTGCATCTGCCAGAGCATACTAGAAAGGGAAAGTAATTGAACAGCCGTTTCACATATACAGATTTTACAAAGCACAAGAAAAGGCAGCAAGTGATTATGACAGCTGAACTCGTGAAATCTGCGTACCGTAAGAGATTCCTAGCCAAATGAAATAGGGTGATGGCTGTTTTTCCTTTTTCCAACCTACTTGCAGCATCGATGCCACTGTTCATATGCTAAAACTGGAACTGAAACCAAGCGGAAGGAAAAAATTTGCTCACAATTCGTTTACTGGGCACGGCCAAATTTTATGCAGTGAATCCATGTTTGCAGAGCATCATTCCAGAAGTGGAAAACCAAAACTTTTCGTACTGCAGAACAGCGCAACAAAGGTGGGACAAGGACGAGAACAAAGGTGGGAAAAGGACGAGACAAGCGCCATCTCGTCCTTGTCCCGCCTTTGTTGCGCTGTTCGCCAGTGTAAATGCATGCCAACTTGCCGAGATTTCATCTTTACTAAACAAGACTTTTGTATCTCTGGCCCTTTACAAGCCATAAGGTACCAATCAAGGTATTGAACTGGACTAGTTGGAGAGTGCAAAAAAAAAGACAAGCCAAGAAGACAGTGCCAAAAAAAAAAAAAAAGCAATACAGAAGGAAGAAAATGCAGCAGAAATAAGCACACACGTTGCAGTATATTTTTTTCCTCTGGCCCTGTCGTAACTGCACTGCTTTTATGACGTGTCTGCTGGGCATCCAAGCTAGACACCAACAGCCTGCTCCAAGAGATGCTGAGCACGTGTACAGACACATTGATTTTGGATATCCATATTGAAGATATAGAGTACGCTCTTTGGACATGTAAGCAGCATGCTTTTAATCCAAAGTGTGTTTCTGAAATTTTTTTTGTGCTATGATAAACAACACATATCCTATATATGCATATTCAAGGAAGATGATAGTTCACTGACAGACATCTAAACATGAATGTCTAGCAGACATGACAAATACCTAATTTGGGCAGTGCTCAGACTTGCAGCTGATGTTACAGTTGGCTGGTCATGAGACACACTTTCCTACATGCACTTCCCCTGCTGCTATACGCACACACCTGCCATTTCATTGGGGTGTGGACGGGGCCCCTTGGCCGGGAACACAATGCAGTCCCTGATGTGGTGCAGGGCAGGCACGTCCACTGCTTCAAACTTGCGCACATCTCCAGGGTGGAGGCAAGGACACTTGGTCACCAGCACAGTACCTGCAGGGAACAGTATGCATATGAGAAAGAGAACCACTCGTACTGCTGCCGTTTCCTCTCATCATGTGTATTGTTGACAGTTTTTGTATGCATATACGGTGTTTTGCAACTTTATCGGGACCGTCTGGAAAATTTTTCAAGATGGTTCCGATATAGTTGCAGAACACTGTATATCTGGACACTGCCATTACAAAGACCCTTTCGGTACTAACATCACGAGTGTGAATCCTGCTGAGGGGAAAGAAAAAGCATTTCATTTCTAAGTCGGATTTTTTTTCTTTTTTTACAATAAATGCGCTTTTCATTAGAATGAACTACTAAAATTATGAGGGACACTTAAGCGTTGCCTTTAAAAGTATAATGCGGTAGTGTAGGCTGCCAGCCCACACATAAACCCCGCTTTATAACCAAGCCGTATGAATATGCTTGCGTGGCCTGAGGGTAACGTGAATTGAAATATCCCGGAGGCGTCCAAATTGGCAGCTCCTGCCAAACATAACGTCCAGCTACCACCTGCCAGCAACATGCTCGTGATCTTTCGCTCACATAGTTAACACCAGCTGGTACTGAATTTTCGGAGGACAGAGCGTGTCACGTTAAAATGGCCAAAGGGAGCCAAATCTGTATTTTTATACAATGCTCCTCCTGCTTGGGCCAAAGTGCCGGCCTGCAGTATGTCTAAATAATAATAATAATAAATAGTAACAAATTTTTGCCAAGCCTAAAATTGTCCCTTCAAAACTGTACCGCAGAGGCAATGAAAATGTTTTGGACAGCTGTTCTGAGAACCTGCAACTGTTGCAGCTGGTCACTACATTACAAAAATGTAAAGAAAAAAAAAGCATGGTAGATTCATTGACAAAAGCATAATTATTGCATAATTAAATTACCAAATTAAGCACATTTACTAAAAGCTAATTCAAGAGCATCTGACAGCTGTACACATTAGCTTGAGCACATATAATGAATAAGTGGCCAAGTCAAGAGCCTTTCAGTCACCTGATTTTGCAGGATGTCTGTTAAAATTTCAGCTTGTTTCACCTTACAGTTAGACCTTGCAGTTGTCAGCAATCTAAGTTTTTGCATCGCCGGAAGTTAGCATTTGACACACCTTTTATAAATGTTTTATGATTGCAAGTAAAAAGTTGATATTTTTAGGATTTGCACTCTACAGTAAGCTGGGAGTCACAGGGTGGAAAGAAAAAGCAATTGTACTATTGGCAGCAAATGTTTACATGACATAGGTGTGCAGAAAATATTTATTACGGCGCAGTAACGCGAGTCAACCGACTGAAATACATATATGCAAGTATAGAGAATCAGATCTTCCTTTCTCTGCAATCATCAGGAGACTGTTGAACAGCGTAGGGCTACAATAGTAAATGTTTTTCCAAGAACCTGCATCCTGCAAACTTTTGTTGCCGACAGCACAGAGAATGAAACTAAAGCAAGACTGTCGGCTATCTTCTAGTGCTCAACGACCTTACTAGAAGAGTTACTTAAATATATTAGCTGCTAATTCTTGCACTTTTCTTTGGCCATATTTTCCAACATGCACCACACAGCAACAGGAACAGCAACTGTGGCAGCACCTGTATGCCCACCCAGCTAAAAGTAACCAATGCTTTAAAGAGAAAGAGAGAGGAAGAGGTGGTTCAGAGACAAGTGAAATCAAATAAGAGCCTAGTCTTCAGTACCTTTTTGTCCTCCAATGTTAAATACAGGGTAAATAAAGACTAATTACCTTAGATCTAAAATATTGACTTCAGGAATAACGTGCAAACTCAGAAGTCGATCATGATGAAAAACAGGGGGCCAAAGTAAATATAGCATTTAAACAGCTATACTTACTGGCCTTAAAAAGCTTACCAGTCTTCAGGCTATCATGTTGTGGCTACTGGCACATATATGTAAACCTTCATCAGGAGCACCATGAAGTATAGATTTGCCAAGACAATAGGGAGCTTTAGCGCAGGGGGACCCTACCGATTTAGGGGATAGGGTAATAGTTGGGCGACAATGCGTACGCACGGAATGCTGCGATGAATGAGCGAGGGGTCCGGCAATTAATCTGAGCATGCGCACATTTGTGCCCCACTATTACCACCGATAGGGTCCCCTATTCTAAATCTTTCTAATCTATGGCACAATCAGGCAGCGCTGCTGTCACTTAGTAGCTTGTGTGTCTAACAGGCTTCCTTTTAAGGGCAGTAAAAAATAAGACTATGTAAATGGGTGCAAATATCTCGGCCAGTTGTTGCGCTGCACCAGCACTAGATTGGTCGCCGGCAAAAAAAAAAAAAAAAAAAAGCAATTCCTATTTGTCCTGCTGAAGCCTAAGGACAGCGATATTGCGTGGCTTGTGCGCCATGCTTGTGTTTATGTCGAAGAAGTACAAGTTCTGCTGCAGCCACTTTTCAGTGCTGTTGGGTGCACCAGCTGCATGCATCCAGATGCACCCTCTCTCAAAGCTAAACAAGGCCAAAGCACAACTAAGCTGAATTTAACTTAGCCAGCTACATATATTGGAAGCAGTTTCTTTCAAAACAATCCTTACTGCCGCAGTATGTTCTGGACAAAACATTTAAGGAATTAGCCTATGAATTAAGCTACCAGAATAGAAAGAATACTGCTAGCTTTGACCATGCGACTTTCAACATGTTTACTCACCTAGAACAATGCATATTTTACGAGAACTTGGTTACATTAGCTGGGATGCACTGTGTGCTATGGCATTTATTTGAACAAAAGTTTGGTCACTCAAGTCAACATAACAAAAAACAGACATTGTGCATGGGCATTATACCTGTGAGCACCTGAGTCTTGGGTGTGCTGCTGTCGCCGCTACTCAAAGCACCACCGTTTAGGTCAACACTCAAGTGCGTGAACTGGACAAACACTTGCCCATACTCGAGGGTGCGGGTCTCATCGAGGACACCCAGCATGTTGCGGCCCTTGTCTGGAGAAATAGCTATTCGGCTTTTCTCCTTGAGCCCATCTGTGAAAATGGAGAGAACACAGGCCCAATCATGTCAGCCAATATTCCCTTCCCGAAGTGATGGGATGAATGGAAAAGAAAAAAGCAGGCCTTTCTGATGCACATTATGAAAGTAAAATGAAGGGACAGTTGACTCAGGGCTGATGACATGAATGAACCAGTAGATAGAAGACACGGGACGACAAAAATGAAGGGACATTTAACCTGCTACTGAACTTGCCCGATTACACAGAAAAGTTTGTGAAATGAGAAAATCAACCTGGTTTCTCGGGTAATACCTGGCCTCCCGTGCACAGTCGAGGGAGACATAAAATTGAGTAAGTTTGGAACAGAGGTCACCACCTAAGAAGAGCACCTAATATAATACATCAAAACTTTGAGGTTAACGAAAAGGTAAATCAAACTGAGCAAGACATAGCAAGCTATGGGAAGGACAGGTGTACTTTTGAAGGGTTGAATGGAGAGAGAGAAAAGTAGGTTAAGGAGCAGAAATCAGTGAAATCCTAGCTGAAGTTAGAAACATAGTTATGAGAGGCGCAGATCCACAGTGGTCCCTTGGTGTAACAGGTAGATAGCAAGACAAGGTAACTATAGCAGGATGGGCATGAGATCGGAAAACTTGAGGAAATAGGGAGTTACAATTGGGGTTCAGTTAGCGGATATGGATGAGGCCTTTGTCCTATATTGGACGTAGCCAAGCTGATGATGGCTACTTTCATGCTCGACAACAAACTGACAATGGTGTTTGTAGATGAGGACACCTCATGAGCTGTCCTTTTAGTGGATCCTTATGCACAGAGACCTGACGCTGCGCAGAAGGCCTTTTTTTTTTACCAAAAGATGCTTTTCTTTTCCGTTCATTTATCTATGTGCTTATATGTGGGGGTTGGTCAATGTGTTGTGTCATCTGGCTTCCAGATTGTAATTTTTTATAGACAGTACATAAAGACGTCACATTCAAGTGGAAGTTTGGAATGTTTTCTTTGTCTACCACAAGGCTTTTCTGAATGCAATTCCTATGGGGCTGTTGATCACAAAGAGGAGTGCACACAGTGACCATTTCATAGTACAGTAAAAAGCCTTGTGAATTCGAAGTCATTGGGACAGAGAAAATAATTCGAATTAACCGGGTTCCCAAGTTAACTAAGCACTGCAACAAACACTGTAAAAAAATTGTGGCGGTTCAAGCATGGCTTGAACCTAGTGATAAATTGAAAGTTGTGAGTGTTGAGGCCTGTGTAGCACAGCCTTTTCCATCCATTGTTTTTTTGTCAGTCTTCTTTATATTAGGTTTTGAGGGAAGAAAGATGCCCTATACTTTTTGGTGGGCACCGCGGAATGGTGGACACCTACACCTAACCACATCAAAGTCATGTTATAAGAAAGGAAAAGGCATGGTGTCTGTCAGCTTAAAGGAAGGAACGAAGGTGGGAGTAAAAGAGAAATGAAAGAGGTCCTGTAGTCAAGGGCTACGGAGTAATTTCGGCCACCTGAGGGCCTTTAAGGTGCGCTGATATCGCACAGCACAGGGCTGCCTCTCCGTTTAAGTTAGGTTTGGGAAAATGAAGGCGCAGTATACATTTGGGTGAACATCACAAAATCGTGGACACCTGCACTTAATTCGGTCAAGATCACTTGAAGGCCATATTTAGTTTCACCTGAAGACTGGCTCTACCTAGCCTAGTGAAGCTTTTGCTTCAACTGTAAATTGCTTTATAAGAAAGAAAAGCTCGGTCTGTCAAGGTCACTTAAAGGTCAAACTGAGGCTTACACTATGACTGCATTCACTAGCGTAGTGAAGCTTTCACTTCAAAATCTGGCCCAGACAAAATTTCATTGCGAGAGCATGCTGTGCGTACCCCCCACACTTCCATCCATCAATTGTCAATGAAAGCATGCTGTCAGTCGCAATCGTGATATCAGCTTTTTAGCATTGTTCGCTCAAAAAGGCAATTCTGCTATCACGCATTCTATTGATATTGTGGCAGTGGACGGCGCACACCCCAGTCACAACATGATAGCGCTAGTCGCAAAGCCACTGAAAACCAGGCTTGAGCAACCGGATGAGCCAGGCAAGCTGCTGCCAGGATTCCTGTGAAGGGTGTTAACATCAAAAGGTAAACACGCCCTGATGTTATCACTACACAGCATCTTGGCACGCTGTCAAGAAATGCACTATGTAGCATGAGGACGAAGGTACAAAACGAAAGAATGCGCTAAAAAAATTTTAAATTTTAAAAAAATTCTCAGCGCCATAAGTGAGTGGTGGGTTATGTGAGTGGGTTCATTACGTGAGTAAGTATGGTAACCTAGATGTCCGTTAGCCATCTAAGCCATGACACACTATTAAAATAATAAGCGTAGGTCGATGTCACACGCTGTCTCTCCGTAAAGGGCACAGAGCGAGAGTGTTTCGTGCCACAGGACATGCACTGCCACTGCTATCACTGGGAGATGCCTTGATGTCAATGTCCCCACTGTGCACTGTCTTGGCCAAGGCCGGGCAGGTAAGAGACCAATAGTGCGTGCATCTCTGCCCCTAGTCCAGCTGCACCTCAGCAGGGACGTGCTTCGGCGGTCGGCAAACCGTGTGGTTTTCTGTCCTGGGAGCTCTGGGGTTGGGGCGCTATGGCATATCAAGCATAGGCATCGTTTTGCGATATTACTTCGCGGCTCCAACAAGGTGCCATTGCTTCACTGGTTATCTAGCATTCCAGCAAAGCACTGAAAACCTTCAATTAACAGGGCTGGTGCAGGCCGCCGAAATGTGCGGTTAAATTGCATTAAATATTAGGGGACTGCAGAAATTCTTTAAATTACCTGGAATTTTGAGTTATAGAAGTACAAATTATCTAGGTTTTAGTCTACGTAGGCCAGTGCAGGTTTTCCTTATGTTCCTTCATCCTGGGAAATGGGCAGAACACATACCGAGTGGGCAGAGTTTGGGCTGTAAAAAAAGCTGCCCTGATTCTTTGTGATGACATGGAGACATATTTATGTGCACAGGTGGTGGAAGTGAATGTCGCTGATGATGTATTGTGCTCCTGGGAAGATGAGACATTGCAAGCGTTCATTCAAAATGTAACATTTTTCAAGTAAGTCCCTTAGTAAAGCAGCTATAGTTCAGGAGGCAGGACACGAAGACTACCCTTCATATTATGAGCCTATTTTCCTTATATGTGCAGCAGACATGCGGCATGCACCTATAAATTTCAAGTAAGGGAGCACAACGAACAAGACATATAGAGAGATTTGAATTAAGGGACTGTCGAACACCTGTAATTCCCATCGTGTACCTAGGGCAGTAAATACTTGCCAAACATGCTCCTGTAGACAGCCAGCATGAGGGAGCGAGTGAACGGCTCTTGACAAAGCGACATCCCACCCATAAGCAGCTTGGAGAAAGGGAGGCTAGTGTGAGTGTAGGTGCTTAGCAATGGCAGAGCCATGGCATCACTGATGAGCGCGTCACACAACTGTAGCACCATGTTTTGCTGCAAGGAGAGGAAGACCCTGTCCGGTACGCCCAGCTGCGACAGGATGGTGATCAGAGGCCGGTTCAGGTACACCACAGCTGCAAAGAGCAGAATGGCAGAAAAGAACCATGCCAGTAAAAGAATGCAGATGACAAGGCAATTGAAAGAGCAAAACAAACAAATCATTAGTAGAGTGCTACACTCATTTTGTTTCAAGGATGATATAAGAGAAAGCATCAATGGAAACAAAACAGCATCAATGTAATGAAATAGCCACATTACGAGGATATAGTTTAAAGTTTACTGTGATTAATCAATGGCATAATGCTGAAGGTATCGTCCTTGGATGGTGGGAGCAAGCTCAAACATTTTGGAGCAGCTTTGGAGCAATAAAGGAAGAGTTTTGGAACATACAAATTAGTATTTGAAGCATATTTCTTGGATTGAACATTTCCAATTATTACGATTTTTTGTTCCTGACATACAAAAATTTCGAATTTGATTCCCGTTTATACAACATTCAATGCTTTGCTGACTACGTATGCATCTCTGACAAGATGAATAGCCAAAATATGTAACGTTGCTTAAAACAACACAACTGACCTGGGCAACAATTTGGTACTGACTGACTAAGGTAGTGCTTGTTTCTACTTTTTATAACTGAACATTAAGTTTGACTAAAAGCTTTTATTTTGAACTGCCTGCCTGCTTGTTTTCGCAGCAGAACTGTTAGAACAACTTGTGTAGTTCTTTGTAGCTAAAAAAGTTCCCTAAAGGCCTGAGGTAGCCTGCAGTGACTGCTTCAGTTGCCGCTCTCTTCTCATGTGCTAGCTCAAATGACTGGTAGAAGGAATGTCAAGTACACAGAGCATTTTTTCGCAATTTTTTCCCTCCAATCGCTTGTGGCTCGTTTTAAATTGACTTGTATTTATAATGCTCTATGCTTTTCTAGTTTATGAGATTATAACTCGGCCGCCTGTGTGCTGCTGCTAGTATATAGACTACAACAGCCCCTATAGCATGTACAGGAGTAGTCAAAAGTTCCCAGGCCATGGGCTCTGCTTCTGGTTAACATATTCTGGCACTTGAGGTCCCATTCAAGCTATCAATTATCTCAGAGGTTAGAATAATGCTTTGTCTACCCTCCACAAATATTTTGAGATTTGGGGGGATCGTAGCTGCCCAACTATACTGCTCAGAAGCAGACCATGTAGGCTGGGAACTTTTGACTACCCCTGTACATGCAGCTCACAGCGTGCCACCACTCTTCTGGGCTTCTCACGATCACTTAATGAATGCATCGAATTATATTAGGCAATGTCAATACTGTACAGTGAAAATCTATATAGTATTGTGCTAAATTTTATGCAGAACTGGTCTCGAGCAGTATTGCATTATGGAGCCAGATGGAGCAGAGAAAGCAGTTTGGAGAATAATGGAGCAGCACTTCCACCACTGCATCCTGATATCATGCTCTGCATTACTGCCTTTTCAATGTTGTTGCACCGTTATTTGCTCGCGATCTTTTGCACCTGTTCGTCTACTCCTCAATTTGCACATCTTCATGTTACTCAGTCGTTCAGAGCGTTTTTTTTTTTTTTTTTTTTTTTTACTTTTACTTTTATATCGTTGGAATAAAAATGAAGGCCGAAGCAAAAAGGAAGCTCTCAGTGTCATTTCAATATCGATAATAATCGTTACCTCGCTTTCTTCAAGATAACTGAGAGGCCTCCCAAAAATATTAAATGCCATACCAAGCTAGTGTTACTCAACAAAAACGGAAATGCACACGACTACACAAATGCTACATTGAGGTTCACTTTGAACTAACCGTAATGTGTGAGCATGCACATGTATGTGTGCAATGATGGGAAGGACAAGAGCAGTGTTTCATGAGTGCAAGTTCCCATACTCACAAGGTGCAGAAACTTTGATGACTTCGAGGCTGTTTGATGTGGAACAGGCAAACTTGTTCATGCTTTTGCGCAGAATGAGCTTGTCACCCTGAAGAGCATTGTTTGTGCACAGCATGCCTTTGTAGCCTGCGTACCTAATCTGGATGGCAGATGGAATCTGCGCCACGTCCAGCTTTTCACAGACCTGGAAATAAAAACGCAGACAACATATGAGCCCCTGCCTGTCCGGGTTGAGTTGTTTTGGCCAAGCTTTAATGGCGGGTAAGACTGCGGGACTTTCTCTATTTGGCTGTTTCACAATATTTTGATTTCTCCAGGCCATACAACGAGAAAAAGCAACACATTTATATACACCCATATTAGTCAATGTCTCTTTTAGGTGAAATGTCCACTTACAATGCAACAGTAGAGCCAATGCCTGTTTTAAAAAAAGACGAAGGGAGATGTACACCTATGAGAGCCCCATTATATGATGCTTAAATCCAAGTACATTGGCCAGACATCATTGAAACATAAGGTGTGTAAGCAAGCAGCATCAAACCGAATAGAAAAAATTCAAATAGTACTGACATCAAATTGATTCAAGAAAGGCTAAGTGCAATCTGCTCAGTTTTAGGCAGCGTGATGCTTTAACCTTTGAGGATTTAACTGGCCCTCAGAGCAAGCAGTTGCTAAAGCAGTTCCACATTTATGTTCCAGTGGATCCTAAATACAATTACCAAACAAGTTATATAGTTTATGAGAAAAGAAGAGTGGCTGCTTTTAACTTCACTCTACATGCCAGACAACTTTCACTGTGATTTGATGCACTTCAAATTGAGAACAGAATGAAAAGGGTGCTAAAGAAAAAAAAAACAACTTAATGTAGTGCTGCCTTACACAAGCAACCGGTCATTAACACTTTATTTTTCTTTGAAGCTGCTGTCAGTTGTGTTTAAAAAACTTGTACACAACTGCTTTTTTCTTGCATTAATATGCTTAATAGTGGGGGAAGTATTAAAGAAATATATCCACTTATGCTGTTTCGGTTAATTGCCGCAGAGGTATGGTATATTTGATGCAATTTTTTCACCTAGACTTAATGTTTACCCACTGATAATCTCCAAGGAGCTTCTAAAAATCACCACATTCTTTTGTCTCCTTCCTACTGTTATGGATGCTTGCTTTATTTTGGGTATATCTATGTGTGGTCATCATTAATATGCAGATGCTGCCTACCTGCATGCATCTCATGCTCTGGCAGGAAGTGAATATGCATCAAGAATGTATGTACAATGTATGCAGCAAAGTGTTATTCAAGACCACCAAAACATATATGAGCTCACCTTTTTCATGAGAGACATGGAGATCATGCCAATGCCATCGGAAAAGATAAAGGGCTTTCCCGACACGGGGTGGACACCGCCCTCTATGTCCGCGACATCTTCCATTGTCTCACCATGAAGTGGCACAATGACCGACTCTTCCGTAGTGGAAAAACACTGGCCCATCCGCGCAATCTTTTTGGCCACATTTGGAATGTCGTTGAAGTCACCCATCCAAGCCCGTATGGAGTCCACTGAGTTGCCACAACTGTCCTGCACCAGCATAGAAGGGGAGTGTGCAACCCAGTCGGACGACAGTAGATCACATTGCAAGCATGGATAGCAGACTTATCATTAATGTACATATTGTGAGCCTTCCGTGGAGGCTTCACAATATTGTTTTAGAAAGAGGGGTAAAATGCAGGCATATAATCTGCCTGCTCACAGAGCTCGAGTGCTATAGTAACAAAACTATAACTCAATAATTCGCACAAGCAAAATTACTAATATATGCTTATATGTGTACATGCACAGGAACATTTATATCAGATCTTTATTTTCTTTTTGGAGTCTGGGTGGAGACTAGGTGTAAAACGGTACCATATATTTTAGTTAAATATCAATTAAAATTCGGTTCTTTAAATAATACATAAACAGCTCTACACTGCAGGTTTGCACATGTTAGTTTTTCTTGCGAACGTAATTAACTATTAGTTCTCCACTCACTGCTGTGCATAAATAGCTGACAGCACTTTAGTACCAAATACATGTCAAACCTTCACGTTTTGAAATAACAGTCCTAAAAATGAAGGGCTCCATAAATGGTTGTCTTTCACTGCACGTCCGTTCAGCCAGGTATTGACTTTGTGAACGTTACCTTTGCATACAGCCAAACTCCATGGTCTCGAAGCTGGCTCACGGAACTGGCCAGGAGCTTGAAGTGACGGTCCCCAATATGAATTCCCTCTCGCAAGAAGCGCCCAACCACTTTGTCCATCATCTCCCGCTTGTCATCTTGAAACGCTAGTGTGTGTGACAAAAACTCAAAATGGTCGTCACGGAAGGAGACTCGGAGGGCATAGCTGGGGTCAAACTTGCGGAGAACCCTGTTCTCAGTGTGGACGCTAGGTTGCAGATAAAAGATGCGTGACGGTGTCACAAAGAGCCGCCGCACCAAGCAAGTTCTCTGTGGTACCCTTGTGGGCACATACGCCTTGCAGACCATTTCAAACTGTACTGGCAAGGCAGCAGAAAACGTGACAAAGCTGTTCCTCTCGAGAACGGTCGCAATGTTGAACAGTGTCTCCTCAAGAGCACCTTCATTGTGGGCTGCATATAACTCCAACTTGATCAAGATGTCATCCAGTGCCTGCTTCTCTAAAAGCAGTAACTGGACGACAATGTCGTCACTCATTTCGATGAGGGCACTGAGTGCATAGCAGCACGTGAACTGTAGCTTAGGCATTAGCCCCGTGAACAAGCGCTGCCGGAGTTTCTCAGCTTCACTGCCGAGACGATGAGTTTTCACTGGTGCAAAAACAATCCAAGTCCTTTGATGTCGACGCTTCAGGCGGCCTACTGTGCGCCGTGCTTCGTGGCTGCTGCTGAAGGTTAGCCTCAGAACAAAGCAGCCACCCACGTCCCTGCTTTCCAAAAGTGGCCCGCACACTTTGCATCCAACCTCCAGAGTTCTGCGGAAGTTCAGCTGTTCTCGGAGATCCAAAATGTTTGCAGCCTTGTGGAACAGGGGAAGAGTATGAACGTGCAGAAAGACATCGCTGGGCCCACCGACCGGATCATGCACAACCACGCGAATGATGTTGCTGTAGGACATGCTGAGCCGGAAGATGTGTGGTGAGTGCGCACAGCGGGCAGGTTCCAAAAATATCTGCAGATTTCTTTCATCATGCCTAAAAGTGCACTCGATGTTGCAGCTTCTCACAGTGGAATCACATATTAAGGAGTGGCGTTCGGCAAACATATTTAGGCTGACAAACGTGCCAAATGCTATAGATTGCATCTTGATTTTGTCATCGACAGCATAAAAGCCTTGCCAAAAGCCGTGCTTACGATCAGGCTGCAGCCACTGCAGGTAATTAGACGGGCCATGCGGGACTGTTCCGCTCTTGCACCAGTGCCGAACAATGTCTGTACTCAACGACTCCGCCTGATTGGCTGGCAGTGGTGAATACAAGTTGAGCACATACCCGGCAGACCAGATGGGGTCTTCACAGCCATACCTGACTGGTCTCTTGAAGGGGTCTTTTACAGTCAGTGTAGACTGTCCCTTGTGTTCTTCAAAAAACTGCTTGTGTGCTCTCCGGAACGCTTCGTTGTCATCCTTGGCCTGCTGGATCCACATGCACGTGAAGGAAAGGGTCTTCACTGCCTTGGCCATCTGTAGTGTGTGTAGCAGCGTCCTGAAAATTGAAACGAAAATTGCACAATTAAAGCATTGGCCAAAATGGGAAAACTGCAATTTTAAATTCTTTTTGCTGACAGGTACAGCATTTATTAGGAAGGGTAGAATAGAAGAGCGTGTGCCTTGAAATTAAAGTGTGTATATACCCTTCTGCTCTCAGCCTAGAGATACCTTCATTAACTGATCAATTTAATAATATAGCAGCTTATTACCAAATGATATGGTCCTAATATAGCATTCCACTAGCCGCAAAATTTCAGCCTATGTTTCACGCATGGATAAAATTGGCTTTTGCCACCAATTGCACCAGAAGGCAGAAATCCTGCAGTCTGGTCGCTGCCCCAAAAATAGAATATGGTCGGCATCTACAAAATCCAAACAGGCAGTGCCGTGCATGCAAATGCCTACAACAGAGTGAAGTTATATGTTTTGCATACCGCAGTGATCACTCTTGGGCTACAGCAGCACAATGCTGCTCTGGTCAGTACTCTATGCACACAGCGAAGTGTTCAAATTCAATTTACACTAGTGCCAACTTTTCACGAAAAGCAAAGATGCTTTTAAGTTCCGCCTTTGCTCCTGTCTGCAAATGCCTTAGTAGATCCCTGTTAGTGTACATGGACTTGGCTACTCACTCACTAATATCCCTTAATTTGTACTTCTATTATTTCACGCATATTGATTAGCATCCAGTCATAATCACATCATGCGTATAACCACCCAACAGAGATAAATCCCCGCTTTAACCAAGCCATAAGAACATATGCCTGTGTAGCCTCAGGGCAGTGTGCCTAGCTGGGTCCGATTCCTACTTCACCCTTCTATTTCACAGGAAGTGCCCAAGTTGGAATTATGATTTTTGGCTCACAATGCCAATGCCAGGTTTTTCAGTGAAAGGAGCCTTAACACTGCCGTATTGCCACTAGACAGCAGTATCCTCTAAGAAAGCCTGAGCAATAGCATGTTGCTCCACATGGCATTTGAAGCTCTCTCTGATGTACCAATGGACTCTGACGAGATTTCGGTTTATAATCACCTAGAATGCAAGTCCACTGCTTCATGAGACCAAAGGCGTTCAAATGTTTCAAGAAGGTATATTCTCTTGGCCAGTTCTCGAGAGCTAGTAGCTCCTCTTAAACTAGCAAAAGGTGCAGTATGTCCAGAATCAAACCAAACAAAGCTGCAGCAGTGGCAATGAAATATATTCCTTACCAGACTTAATTGTATTTCTGAAATTGTAACAAAACTGCTTGAGACAAGTTCTGCGCAAAAATCGTAAAACCATAAGTCCACAAACATATGTGCACTGCACGCTCGTCATTTTTATTGCGTTCAGGACACAGCGAGTGGTGATCCGAATGCCTTGGCCGGACCTCTATACATCATTTCAATCCCCACGAAGCAGGTTATTTATTGCTTACTCAGTACAACTTGAAATCGACCTCGGAACCTTGTACTCAGTAAAGTTCCTGCCATGGATTTTTCTGCCTCCTCCCCTGCCTCCCTCGCTCACTGGCAACAATTGTAACCAGCTGGCTCCTGTGCACTCCCAACTAGTTTTGAACTGCACTATATGAACTCCGGCTATCTTGCACACGTCTCACATCTTTCTGCTTGGGGAACGCTTGCTATTCAAGGCGTAACAGCATTTATACAGGGTGCATTTGTGACACCATCGGAGTACCGTGGGAAATGGAGATTCTCTTATCTTCTCTACTGAGGCTACAAGGAGTGCCCGAGGAAGCAAGTAGGATGTCACTCTAGCATAGTACAGAGCGTGAGAACTAGAAACTCCCCTTTTCTTTGCAACCCTTGCCCTTTCCTTGTTTTGATGACAGAAGACAAGCATGAATAACGCATAGGATTACAACAGTGGAAAGAATTTGATTAGCAATGTCAATGTGGAAGTGTATACGTACACTACACATAGTTATATCGCAAAGTAATTTAGAAATTAATTACTTTTCTTGTGAAGTTACTGCACCAAAGTAATTCATTCCAGTGCTAATTACCAGGTCATAAAATTAATTACATATTAATTAGAAAAGTAATTAAATTACAGAAAGTTCATTACTGTAATTCGATTGCCATCATGTCTGATCCAGTTTAAGAATCCAATCCGACCAAGTCCTGCTTTGCAGCTCTATTAGAGGCATAATTAGATTATTTTTTAGCACTTAAGACCCTTTAAAAGCAATAAGACTAAAGCCTTTGAGACTGATTCTACTGTAGTGTTCATTTTCCAGAACACCGCTGATCACAGCGCTTTTTCCGTGTCAGATTCGAGGTGAGCAGCTCCACTCGGAGGCTATGACACGAGTTCATTGTGGCGCTCTTCGTAGCTGGCGGCCATGCTGGCGGCAGATAACGCCGCCGTCATTTGATTGACAGGATAGATGTGACACTTTCTGCGGACGAACGCACACGTATAGACCATAAATGCTTTCGCCTTAAAAGTGATGAGAATACCTTGTCGGCACCGACTTTCCGGATTCTATCTTTCTTCCACCGTGGCCCATAATAAGGTTTCGCAGTGTGTCTGACGACCGCCGCGAGCGAGACATCCGATACTCGCGCACTGCTGGCCGCTGTCTGGGCGGGAGCTGGCACCGAACAGTCGCAAATAAGTTTTAAAGGCGCGCCTATCAGTTTCCGTCTGCAGCGGCGGCGCGCACCTCTTAAGCCCATTAAGAGATGAAATTTTATTCACGTGCTCTATATTTTTCTGGCGGCAAAATTTTGTCGTCGCCATCTTGAATTTCGAAATATCCAGAACCCTACCTTACGTACACTCAGCAAATCACAACACAGAAAACTTCAGGCAAATATGTTCTTTAATATAAATTAGCACGATGGTATCCAGGCGATTACAGCCCCTCAAGTTCCTTTTGCGGTGATCAGAGGGCAGATCTAAAGAGCATCATGTTTAAATGTGAAACCATGCAACCGCCGGAAGGCCTGCAGATTACCGATTCAGAACAGTGGGCGCTAGGCTTAGAGGCCGGCAACACTCCATCACGGCCTGGGTCAAGGTGCTGACATCGAGGCACCCTAGGCCAAAGAGCTCGTCGAGCGCCATCGAGCGACGACCTTATAGAGTAGGGCGGAGGGCGGCTTGAGGAGAAGCGCCCTTTCACGAGGAAAAAAAACACATCAATTTCACCGCGAAACCGCCCCCCTCATTTTGCCAGCAATTTCGACCTACGTGGGTGGGTACGTTGTGAGCACGGTGGTTGTGAGAGAAGCTTTGTCAGTTAATCTTTAGAAAAAGAGCATTAATGCTGACCGGCAATGCAGCTGACGATGCCTTACATCGTTCAAGAAGATCATTTGCAGATTTCGGCACATATATTTGTGGGCAGCAGTGGATGAGCTAGCGTACCAAGCAGTCATCAAATGCCGCGTGTGCGGTAATGGAAAAATTGTTGAACATGAAAAAAGAAGAGTACAAATGCATATGTGCCTTTACTCGGTACGCTTGTTCATACCCCGGCAGCCACTACCAAAACCGAAACTATGGAGGAAACACACGCAAGATCGAATTGGTAAAACATCCGGTCATTATATGCCGCGTGACAATTAGAACACACAATAATCTCGCTCACAAAGCGATGAGCCTATTGTAAACACACACTGCCCGTTTTAACAACGGCGAGGTTACTCTGCCCTCACCGTGCCCCCCCCCC
>JAJIZL010018710.1:524588-549992 GCA_023969395.1 Amblyomma maculatum | reverse complement strand
CCCCCCCCCCCCCCCCCCCAAAAAAAAAAAAAAAAAAAAAAAAAAACAGCCGAGTCCTAGATGTCACCCGGCCCAATGTTGTCCCGGCCATCACCCTTTCGATCGGCGCCCAAAAAGTTGACGTACGTTTGCGGACATCATGCACTCGAATGTGCGCGAACGGGAAAATATACTGCGCGTAAATTGAAGGGACACCATATAATCAGGACTCCATTACAGTGGCCAGTTTTATCTCATTACGTAAATCGAGCTTCGAACGCCTCTCTTCGTCCCTTTTTCCCTCTTCATTCATTCATCACATATCTATATATACTATTCCAATCTGTCAAAATTACCGAACTCCGCCAGCCATGAGATCATTGCGCCGCATATTTAAACTTCGGGCGACTCTTCCTCTCCGATCGAAATCAAAATCCGGAGCCCATCCCCTGACGGCGAGATTCGATTTTCCTCATAACCAAGCTAGCCGACTTACTCCACCCGACGCAAACTTCAGCGGCGAAATGTGCACTTACCGCCCACAGCCTGCTGGCGCTGGCGCCGAGGTAGGTATGCACGCCGACAGTACACGTCGCCTGCCCGATGATGCTCGGCTAGAGCTAACCAGACCCGCCGGACGCACTGGCCGGATGCTCTGCCGCCTCTCCTGATATCTGATGCTCTCTCGAAGCAAGAGCGCCTGCCGACGCCGTTTCTCCCGCGCCACAGCCAGACTACCAATGTTTACATCTCTCTCTCTCTCTCGAGAGAGAGAGAGAGAGAGACGCCAGAGGTACGCGCCACGACGAGCGCTTTGGCGCGTGGTCTCTAGGAGTTGAAGAGTAGTAGTCGATGCAGAGCGTGCGGTTTATGACGGAAGGGCGCCAGTTCTTACGGCAAAACGTCGCTCACATGGAAAAGCAAAACAAGCAGGTGTGAATATAAGGCTGACATGGCAGCGCAAAATGTAATTAATGCCTGCCTTTCTGAATGTGTACTTGTAAGGAGCTGGTATGTGTAGACGCTCCTATTCACGAAGAAGCTGGGCCATTCTGAGCATGCGTAGCTGGGCGACTCCCCTGCAAGAAAGCACCGTGCGTTCTGCTTCGAAGTTCACTGGCTAATTTTCTAAGTCGCACGGAGAGCGGTTTGTGTGCGTAATGATCATGACATCAGAGTGCTAATTATTGCAATGTATGTAAAATGAATAAATAATAATATTTAGTTCATTTTGAACTGTGACTATTTTAGCTAGCTTTTTTTTCTTTCGCTAACTTGCCATTAGGCATATTATGGAAAGCCATATGCAAATCGTTTTCTGCCAAAAACTGGAGAAGGCTTTTGCTTTTAGTGTTGTCCGTTGTTCAGCATTCTCGAGGAAGCGGCAATTGCTCTCGCTATCACCCACCAGGGCGAGGAGGCTACTACACAAATAATTACGGACTCGCAAGAAGCATGCAGAGGACGTATAGCAGCGGACGCACATCCACTGTTGCCATCCGCATACTCAAGGCAAGAAAAATCACCTTTTCGAGATGCTTCATAACGTGGATACCAGGCCATGATACTGTCAAAGGTAACCAACGTGCCGACGCCAATGTCCGAGCATACGCCACTCGGGAGGCGCATAACAACGGGGAACTGGAAGCAGTCACTAGACGCTATGGAGCCATCCTTGAACATCAAAGAGCCTTAAGGACGATCTACCCACCTCCCCACGAAGACCTTAATAGAGAGCAGTCGGTTGCCTGGAGACAGCTACAGACTAACACATACCCCAACTTGAGTCTACTCAGTAAAATGCATCCGACAACATTTGAGAATAAATGCCCACTATGCGGGAAACTCCCTACACTCTACCATGTTACATGGGCGTGTCAAAAAACGCAGGTAGCGCCAATAAACACCACACCAACATCGGAGCAGTGGGAAGCTGCGCTGTCCTGCTCGACGCCCGATGACCAGCTCAAGCTGATCGACAGAGCGCGCAAGGCGGCAAAGGCCACTGGGGCCCTGGACTTAGGGCCCCACCCACGCCGGGAGAGATCTCTTTGTCGAAAAGTTTTTCATTCATTCATTCATTCATTCATTCATTCATTCATTCATTCATTCATTCATTCATTCATTCATTCATTCGTTCGTTAGAGAAATCCTCTTCCCTCGTCGCCGACGGTCCTACTTCCTAGAGAATCCGTGTCCTTGACGCCCTCGGCCCTGCACAAGCCCACAGCAGGTGACAAACATCTACCTCTGCAGCCGGTGTAGAACACTTCGGGCAGGTGGTCGGTGCTATGTGGGAGTCCCATTGGCACGTGACCGACAAGGGCCGCCCCAGCCCTTACCCTTCTAAGGGATACCTGCTCCAGTCTGGTTTAGTGAAGTCCCGGAATATGTATAGCTTATACAGACGCGTCAGTGATTCAAAGTGGTGGAAAAACGGTAACTACCAGCCCCACACATGCAAAGTTATTCACATATAGAGAGTACGTAACGGACCACCCGGACTAGCAATGTAGCTGTATGCTATCCGCGATGCGATGGAGGCTATGCCATACCACCTATAATCGAAGCTCACATTTACACCGACTTTCTAGCGGCTATTAAACAGCTCGAGAGAGTTTCTCCTGGGTAACACAGATACATTCTCTAAATAAGAAAAGAACAAAACACGTTCAGGCACATTGGATACAAGACGGTAATAACATAGGTTATAAAAAGCATGCAAGCCTCTAACACATCACCACACTTATCACAATCCTCCCATTTAATCCTCGGTCCGCTTTCCCAATCTTGGTATCTGTTGTAAGGAAAAGTGCACGTGCCCGTATTCTCCCGTGCAATTATTTACCCCCTCCCTCGTAACCTAACGAGAAAGGAGGAGGTGTCCCTTACAATGATATTAGGGCTGGGGCGGCCCTTACTCAGTCGGTGACGTGCCGATGGGGCTCTGAAGAGGATGCAGTTCAGGGAACACGCCCCAAGTGTCCAAGGCCAGCCGCCGAGGTGGATCTTCGCCACCTTTTATGGACATGCCCAGGAGTGCAGCCGTCAAGAATTAGACGACTACAAGAAGTCGGACTGTCGGCTACAAAGAGGAACATTTACACTTGTGGCTAATGGACAATATTAAGAGCCAGAGCTTGCTCCGGTTCCTCGGCCTCGTTGATGAGTGGTTTGAGGTGGAAGACATCCAGCAATTTCAGGCGTTCATTGAACATAGAGTGTGAAATTTAGTGATCGCCATTTACAGTCACTTTTTTGTTTTGTAGTTCCATTCATGTGTCTACGGTTTCATGTATTTTATCCTTTCCATAGGGTCACGAAGAGTCGGACACGACTTAACGACTGAATTGAACTGATATAGTCAAAAGACAAACATGTCGTGACGTTATCGCTGCGCACCATCATGGCATATATGCTGAAAATAAATGAGCTGTGGATGCGACGGCCGAAACGGAGGGACGCGCGCCACCCACAACGCTTTCTTTTTTTAATTCTCGGCAGCATAGGTGGAGGATGGGTTCATTACGCAAGTGGGTTGATTACGCGACAAACACGGTATCATTTCTCACGATCGCAAGCGGCGCCTCAAGGCGATTTCTGTATATCGAATTATCGATATATCGAACTATTTCGCGATCCCCTTCGATATCGACGTATCCGGGTTCGACTGCATCGCCCTGAAGCAAGCATAGCTTTACAGCAGAGTACAAATAAGAAAAAAATCATCGCCAGGGAGGCCACGACACATCCGGCAGACAAAACGCATGCCCCAAGGACTCATTTCAAACTCTAAATTGGAAGAAGTCACATATTTCAGCTCTTGCGAAATTTTAATTGGTGACCCTCCGGCGTTTTTCTGAATGCACCTCGCCCAAAACAGTCGCAGGTGATTCCGAGGTTAAACCCTGAGGCGCTATGTCTAGGTCACATATACAGAAGAGATGGTAAGCAAGACTGCGCATATACGTCGTCCAGAGCAACGCAAGCGCAGCTTAGGCCCGCCGCAGCCATCTGGTCGCATTTTCTGAATTCCCCTTTACTGTTCTAACCACACGCGGCTTTCCCGGTTCACGGAAGGGCTGTTGTCACCGTTGTCCAAGTTTTAATTCATATCCCGGAACAGAGTGAAACCAAATCCACGAAAAACGTTCGTTCGTCGCTGCGCCCTCTCGGCGTACGCGCCTTGGCTCGAGCAGCGCTAACCAGCGATGTGCCCATCCTAAACAGCATTTGTTTACGACACGTTTTCATGCAGCTATCGGGAGCGACGCCGTCATGCGATCCTTCTGAAGTGCTCGTCGCCCTCCGCGTTGTGGTGTTTGTTTATACCAAGCATGCAATCGTTCGGGAGTGCGGCCGCGCTCCGTGTTTTGTTTATACCAAGCGCGTACGCCCTGGCGCCGGCGGTCATGTGAGTGCCTCGTGCTCAGGCATAACATCATCCTTTATACGTGTTCCTCGCATCTTGGCCGAGAATAAACATCTTTCAGTCTTCTGGCAGCTCTCGGCGGCGTGCTCGGACACCATGTGGACTCCAGTGTGTATTATCACGCAGTGTACGCCGGCGGGCTGTATCGCCCGAGAACGGGAGTCAACACACGATGCACACAAACAAAAGAGGCTCCTCGGTGCACGGGCTCCCGGCGAGTGACGTGCTCGCGTTTTCACAGTGCGCGCACAAGTACGATACACCAGCCAACGATCAGAGTAGAAGTGCCAGCCGCCCGCCCGCGCCGCCATAACAAAAACAAAGCAAATATTTTATGTTTAGGTCGCCATAAAATACCGTCCTATCAAAACTAAATCAGGGTGGTAGGAACTCCACAGCAGACCTCACAATAAACGTACGGCTCGCTCAGACCGAGCGCCGCATGAACAGGAATGCCGAGAGTTAGGCATGATGCCACCTCGCAGGCGCGCGTATATACGCGCGATTATTCGCTAGGACAGAAAGAAAAAAAAAAGTGAAGCTTCACCAACCTTCGCTATAGGCAACCTGCAGTGGCCAGGCGGCGCTAGTGGAGCGCAGCGTTCAGCGCCGCCAACGGCGGCGCCGAGTAATCTGAGTAGGCCGGCGCGGTCGGGTTGCGTTCGCGTTGTACGGCTGGAAGCATCTCGGCTCTCATTTTCTGCGGTTTTAAGGCAATCGAATGTCTTCAGAGCTACTTCCGAAAACTAATACTGACGAAAGGTCACCGCCTGTTCGAGAATGCTCATGTTTAAAACGTAAGCTGTGTCGACGTCACCGCGAAGTGCGCGCCGCTCGCGACGGAACACCCGCGCGCACAGCTTTGAATTTCGCGTGTAGACTGAATTTTTTTTAACGAAATTTATTCCCTCAGGGCATCAGTCGGATATGTGATGATGAATTAAGAAATAATTAAATGAAAGAAAAATGTAGTAAACGTAGCTTTTCATTTACCTATTGCGTTCACACCTCATGCCCAAACATTGAAAGTGCAGAGAGAACCTGAGAAGAGATTGATCGCCGTTTCTTCTTTTTTTGTTCTTGCTATTTGATTACAGCAGCATAATAAATTCCTCGCGGTTTTGCTTTACAGTTTAATACCATGACGAACACTTTTGTTCGTGGTGCACCTTTCGACAGTGCCGCGGAAGTTACAGGAGGAGGCATGGTGCGGTACGTACCCGCTACGGATGTCGTGGCGATTGCAAGCACTGTGCGGTTGTAGCGTGCGTCATCACCGAAAACTGTGCGTGCCGGGGGCGGGGATAAGGGGGCCTCCTACACCGTTGAAAAAAATAAAGCTCTTAACAACTGGCATGCATTTGTACCTCCGTACCTCAATCTTGGGGAAAGCCGGCGGGTAATGCTTGCACTCAACGGCAAAGCTTTCGTAAAGGAGGTCGTTAAGAGTTAGAAGTTTTTACTGTTGCTACTAATGATGAAATAGTCTATCTTCTGGGACAAGAGACTATTGAGTAGCTTGAGCAGTCGGTGAAAGAAATATTTGGAGCGGAACGATAGAACGAAGTTCCTTCCTCAGCATACACAGTATCACGGGGCTCTACACTCCGCCACTTCGACTTTTTCAGCACCTTAAGAAATAATTTACAGATAAATATGCTTATTGAAATCTGTAATTAGAAGTTTTGAAGATATTTTGGCTTTGTGGTTCCGAATAGACACCGCATTAGAAATCCGGTTCACAGATCCACGAACATTTTTTTTTTTCGCCTCCGTTGAAATACTGCTGGAATACAATGCTGCGGCTGCGCGCCTTTGCTTTTCTGGACGTATGCCACTCGATCTTGCACAGCATATACCAGTACACGCCACATTTTACAGCGCGGAGCACGTACTGAGTAGTGCCCCAACCAGCGTGCGACTCCCCGAGTCAGAAGTTTATACCGTTTCCTCCGCTCACGGGCAATCGTCGTATTTTAGCTTCTTGGCGTCTGTACGCCAATGGCGCCATAACAAAACGAATTTCAGCTACATTACTCTCTCGCAGCCAATATCTCCTTCTCTCATCATTCTCCCCAGGTTCTCCCAGCAAGCGGTACGCTTAGGTTTCCTTCGTGATTGTGGCAGTCTTTCTCGCCGCCCTTGCGCTTATTTTTATTCATGTTCATATCCGTAGTAGTCGAAGCATCGCGCGAGACCACTGAAGTCACTAAATGAGTAAATCATACTCACTGGGATAACAAAACGCGAACGCAGAAGGAACACAGCGGCCGCAACATATACGGCGTCTGCTTCTGCGCCGCCTCAGTATTAGCTCCCGTCGGTCGCCAGGTGGCGCCACATGTCTCAGCAAACTCCATTGCAGGTTGCCTATACAACTACAAGGCATGTGCTCAACAACTGCAATGCGCATAGCACGCAAAAATCGCCCCACACATCGTTCTAGATGCGTCCATTATGAGCGTAGTCGTAATTTAAAAACGCAAACTTTTGATTTGTATGCACAATAATACGTCATGTACTAGCAAAAGTCCTGCAGTACGCGATATATTTTACCTTCGTGTGGTGTCTTCAAAAATCTGTCGCAAACCACACCTTACAAAAAGGCGACCAGTGCGAGTAAACGCACAACACTGGCGCTGGTTAACTGATATGACCGTTCTTTGTTTCAGTGAACGCGTGATGGTTTGAAGTGGCACACGTCTTTGCCTTTGCTACTTCGATCATATCGTCGCTTGGAGGAAGGAAATAACTTAGGAGAGGCCCTGACGTCACTTTTTTGAAGCCAGCGCGGCCGCGCCGCTACCGGACGCTACAACGTCTCTCCTCCTCCTTTACCATCCGCATTTTCTTCATAGCAACAGCGATGCCGTTACTAATGGCCCGACTTGGCTAATCCCATGGAGGAAGGAAACAACTTAGGAGAGGCCCTTGCCATTCCCAATGCATTGGAGAAATTGTGGCGGAAGTGACGTCAAAATTTAGGGTTAGCCAAGTCGGGCCATTAGCAACGGCGACGCGTTGCTATGAAAACTCGGGCCACTAGCAACAGTGTTGCTAAGGGCCCTAGGTACGTGGGCGTCGCGGAGTAAGGGTAAAGGAGGAGGAGAGACGTTGCAGCGTCCGGTCGCGGTGCGGCCGCGCCGGCTTCAAAAAAATGACGTCAGGGCCTCTCCTAATCGCCCCGCCGGGGTGGTGCAGTGGTAAGACGGCCGACTACTGTGCCGGAGCTCCCGGGTTCGAACCCGACCGCGGCGGCTGCGTTTCGATGGAGGCGAAACGAAGTGGCGTCCGTGTGCTGTGCGATGTCAGCGCACGTTAAAGATCCCCAGGTGGTCGAAATTACTCCGTAGCCCTCCACTACGGCTCCTCTTTCTCTCTTTCCACTTTCATTCCCACCTTCCTCCCTTCCCTTACGGCGCGGTTCGGGTGTCCACAGAGCAAGTGTGACAGTTACTGCGCCTTTCCCTTCCTGTGAACCAATTTAACTTGAACTTTTTAACTCTCCTAAGCTTTCCTTCCTCCATGGCTAATCCTAAATATCGACGTCACTTCCGCCACTTTCTCCAACGCATTGGGAATGGCTAAGGCCTCTCCTTGTTTCTTTCCTCCGTGTATTATATTTTCATCCTACTTCGCTACCCATCTCACTCACCTTCAATCTGTCTTGCAATATGTCTTAGCAACACCGGTCGGCATTCAATGTCCAAGGATGGCATCCTTCCTGATTCATCTAGACTCCGCGCTGTCGCTGAGTTCTCGAAGCCAACATCTATCAACCAACTATATGTTCCTATTTTAGGCGTTTTGTTCAGAACTTTACGACCATTATTGCCCCTCTGACGCGACTTCTCGGCGCTCACAAAGATCTTTCTGCCTGGTCGCCGGCTTGCAATACTGCTTAAAATTGCGCACAATACTTATCTCACCCCCCATATTGCGCCATTTTGACCCGCCTGCTCCTACCGAAGTGCACACCGATGCCAGCGACGCCGGCCTCGGCGCTGTTCTTGTCCGAACGAAAACCCAGAGTTGATGAATACATTGTGGCGTATGCAAGTCGAACGTTGACCAAGGGCGAGAGCAACTACTCGGTGACAGAAAAGGAATGCTTTACATTCCAGCATTCCAGTACACAGCAATGAGCTAATGCGCAGGTCGCCAAAAACTTATTTTTGTATTTGCGCTGGGCATTTAGTCCTTCCTATGAACCGCATTCATCCACTTATGGCGGAACTTGGTGTTTTTTTTATGCCCGGCGGAAAGTGGTGCAGGCTTATGCCACACCAGCACAACTCTGGGCGCACGTTGTGTTCGTTGCAAACTGTGCTCAGCAGCCTGCTTCTTGTTCGCCGCTTATCTGCACGTCTATAATGAAATTTTATACTTTGTTTCGGCAGACAAATAAAAAGCGTTACAGAAATAAAATAATTAGTTTGTCATTAACCCCTTTTGCTTTGCGCAGAAAAGTACATCTGCGCCACTTTTTAAAAATTTACATGAACTCCACTCTTAAAGATGCACTGACCACCATGCCAACATATGCATCATCCCGCATAGATCACTCACGGAAAGTTGACATACCTCGTTGCCGTTCAACATGCTGCAAAAATGATTTCACTCTTATAACACCGTCGCAGCGGAACCACCTACCACCAAATATTGTAGCTGCAAATGACGCTGGCGAGTGAAGACAAAGTTATCATGTAGTTTACCATAGCCTCAATTAGTTCATTTCGTTTTGATTATTATGTATTTAGCTCTTTTCCTTTTGTCGTTTGTATTGGTTTTATTTATAGCCTTCTTCTGTCATACCCAGTTGCTTGTTCAATGTTTCTACGAATGGTTCAATATGTCTGTGTTTATTTGCCATTTTTTAGACTGTTTTCGTGAATTTATTCATTTTGACATTAGTATTCTTAATTACTGTATTGTTTCATCTTTTTGAAAAATGTATTTGCTTGCAGCTATTTTTTTCTTTTTTGCAGTCATGCTTATCAATTTTTTTAGGCATGTGTATGTATGCGTTACCTCCATTTTTACCAGTTTCATTTTGTATTTACATACCACTCCCTTCAATAAGGCCCTCTGGGCAATGAGGGTATCGAAAACAAACAATAAACAAATGTTGGTGCATAAGACTTAGCATTGTATGTGAATGAATTTGCAAGTATATGAAATATTGTGTGTACCTAGAACAGAACACACGACTAAATACTGCAGATTACGTTGAACTATACGTTTCAGCAATAAAGTCTGAATGCCTCCGAAAACTGTATCGATGAGAATGCAATAAACAGCACGCGGCAAAAAATGCACACAAAAAAAGCAAGTTGAAAAACAGCATGGTGACAAAACTGCACAATTTTTTGTTGTTATACCTGCTAGGACACCTTTATAACCGCCACCACAGTGCAACAAACATGTGTGCGAAGTAAAAGCCATTTTTTCTTGCAAGAACTGAAGACATGATGAAACTTCTGCCCCTTTAGTACAGCAGCATGTACAGCTTTCTAAAACTTCTCGAGGACATTTCAGTTCCACAAAAGCAGTGCTGTGTTGTAACTAGAAACTGCTTTATATTTGACTACATCACATATATACATATATATATATACATATATTGTAAGGTGCCGTTACAGGTGGGGCCAATGCAGCGATGAGCACTGGAAGGCACCGGTGGTATAGGCGTGCCAAATGCAGGTGGCAAGGATGCGCTCTGGGCGTCATACGTAGTAGGCACAGGGCAGGTGGTAGGGGCGGCTTATGGTGGAAGGGGGGGGGGGGGGGGGTGGAAAGAAGTGTCATGGAGGCCAACTCTTCTTTGATAATGCCACGCAGGCCAGCACTTGGAGGATGTGGCTCACGTGCGGAGCGACATGAATCACCCCGAGCTAAAAGCTCTTCACGAATCAGTCTGGAGACAAACACACGGAAGTCGAAGGCTTCAGTATAACTGAAGGAAGGCTGATCAGGCTGGAGGTGGATGGACTGAACTTCAATCCAGTCGTTGACAGGTCGAGAGATGACTGTAGATGATGGTAAGGTTTTGCCCAGCCAGGGCGTTGAAGGAGAGTAATCCAATGCCCTTAATGACATGCCAGACCCGCTCGGCCCCTGGCATGATGTCATTTACACGCTGACAAAGTGCAAGGACGTCTTCAATATAAGAGGCATAAGTCTCACTCGAGCATTCAGCTTCTTAGTGGATTCTGTTTGAACTGCAGGAGCGCAGAATATCTCGTGTAACTTTTTCTTGAATGTTGCCCAGTCTGAAATTGTCGACTCGTGGTTCAAAAACCATGTTTTGGCCATATCGGTCAAGTAAAATAACACGTTTATAAGTTTGAGGGAGTCATCTCACCGTTTGAAGGCACTGACGCGGCAAACATGGTTGAAGGTAGACCGGCAAACGTCTGGGGGTCACGCTGACGACTGCTCACAGTCCAAGTAGTAAGGGGAGCTGGGGTGGAGTGGGAAGAACATTGGCAGTCCCCTCTTGGGCCATGATGATGGTGGTAGCGGTCAAGCAGCGACCGGAACGGAGCTCCAGGTAGATGCGGGTGACGAGGCAGCGGGGAAAGGCTTGGTGAACCAGGAATATTAGAGACCTGAAGCCCGGGTCGCACACCGAAGCGAATCACACACTGAGCGATGATGATGGATCTTCTCAAGAGAGAAGAATGAAGATGAAGTAGAACGTGCACCCATGTGAAAGATGAAGCTCCATACAGCACTCATAATATATACGAAAACTAAGTCATTGCATTTAACACACAGCTATGATATAAGTGCACTGCTTATAAGGCCACAAGTCTAAAATCTTGATAAGCAAATGGTCGCAACTCTAGTATTCTTCAGTTCATCAGTCCTCTTTGCCAGGATGAATAGTTTCAAACATTAGTTCATAGGGCAGCGAAGGTGACGCTAATAATTGCGACTCCTCCTCAGTACAATGATGGGACCTCTTGAACGTAGCTATTTGAGAGCAATGGCCAATCCCTTCATATTTCTCAGATGGAGCATCCCCAACACCGCTGTACTCAACTGTGTAAGCGGGGTATTTGTCCAGTACTTTCGAGCACCACTGCTCAAACTCGGCTCTGCTCCACTCAAACTTATGGTCCCAGTGCCTCATTCCTTGCAGCTCTGGGAACACCACATTGAAGTCACGATTCGGAGTTGTGATCACAGCCATCTTTGGTTGGATGAAGCCGAATATGGTCTCGGGCATTCCCTGCAAGTCCTTCTCGTTGAGATGTTCTACGAGTTCGATGCAAGTAACAGCATCAAAGCCTGCGAGCCTAGAATCTTGGCTTGACACGTTTCCCCGGAGAAACTGTATGCTCAACGTTCGGTCTCTCTTGAAGATGCAATCCCAGGCAAGAGGTCGCGCTGTCTGAAAAGCATCTTCCAATGCACTGCAGCTGACATCAACGCCAGCAAATTGCCTCAGATGTGGAATCCCTTTGACATGCTTGAAGAATTTTCCACTTGAGCAACCGAAGTCAACAACTTTTTCAATGGTCGCATCCTGGGACAAGATCTTGCAAACTTCGCGGTATCTCTGAGTAGACACAGGTGGATCAAACTTAACGATAGTGCGTTCTTCGATTTCTGCATTCATTTTATGGCCGACTTGTCTTTTTCTGGAAGTTGAGGATATGCAGATATGTCTACAAGTTTGCTCTAATAATTCAACCAAATCATGAGCACATACAAGGGCTACAGAATATGTCTAGTTTAAATCATTGCTGCAGTTAGTAAAGCACACAACTGAAGATGACTACCTGCAAAATACTGCTGTCAAGTCAAGCTGTGTGAGACGATATTTAAAGTAAAGCTGTACTACATAAGAAATTAGAAAAAAAAATATATATAATCCTTAACAATCCCACCCTTTTTTTTCAGCTATAAAAGCAATATTTTCATTCTCTTGCAGGAAGCTAACCTACATTGGCTGTGTTCGTCTTCCTCCCTCTGTCCATGTCTGTCTGCACTACTACATCTCAATGGATCACCAACTAGTCTACACTGGCTGAATTTAGTATTCTTTTTTTTTTCTTTTTTTTGCAGCGATTGATTCATGCCAGGATTTAGACCAGCAAAAAAAAGTATTGTAGTTTTGTCAGCAAGTAAAAAAAAAATAGCCTCACAGAACTACACAAAACAGCTTCATCAATAACATTTGGGTTGTGACAAAGCAAAGCAACTCTTTTCAATCTGAGTTGGCAGCCTGCCTTCTTAGTTTTGATTGTTAGGCTGCTGTTTGACTACACAAGAGATATTTTAATGTGTTAACAGTGAGGTGAGGTGATAAGGCAGACAAAGCTACCACATGAACACTACACATATCAGAAGACACCTGTGCAAAAAAAAAAAAAAAAAAAAAAAACAAGTTGGGCTCACCGTCCCGCAGCGACAATGACAGACGCCATAGTGGAGTGCTTTGGATTAACTTTAACCACCTGGTGCCTAATTATGCTCCGATTATATTATACAGGCTGGAAAACGACTATAATCATATCAAGAAAACTGTCATAAATCTGTCACAAACCCATTCTGACCGGACCTCTCGGCCAAGAAGAGTGAAACTGATTGACAGGTTTGTGACAATTCGTGCTGTGCTATAGAAGCGTAAATCGGAGCTCTTAATGAGCGCTGACATCGCACGATATATGGGCGACTTTTCCATTTCGCCCCAATCGAAAAGAAGCCACAGCGGTTGAGATCGATCTTGCGAGTAGCACAATTTTACAGCCTGTCCGCCTACAGAAAGAGCCTGCCGGGAGTAGGCGAATCGCCTATTACTTACGCGTTTGCAAATCTGCAGGCTTCTGAAGCAACAGGTGGTTAGGATGCGTCCACAGTGGTGTCTTCAGCGCGGAGCGAAGTTCATTGACGTTTTTACCCAAGAAGTCGCTTCGGGGAACACGTCTGCAGTAACCTGAAATACAATAGTGTCCTTAAAGCTGTGGCTTATGGTGCAGGTGGCCGCATATGTCTGAGGTATCTGGTGTCCGCATAACTTTTGAGACAAGGACGCCAGAAAGAAAAAAGAGAAAGAAAGAAAAGGCACCCAATTCACGCGGCCAGTATGATTACAAATTAAGTGTTCTCTGCACTTTTCTCAGTAAACTCAGTGCGGCCCGCAATTCCACGCAACCCATGCAGGCAGCAAAAAAAAATTCTTTTTGGTGGATCCCGCGTTCCAAAACGTCTTCAGTCACCAAGAACGTGAAAACTAAGGCGACAATAACAATTTACCAATAATATGGACATACTACTTCTAGGGACTCTAGACATACTCCCTAGCTGTACCAGACGGGCCAGACAAACTACGCCGTAGGATGCAAGAATGCGAGAAAAACTACGCGCCCACAAACAAACGGGTGCATAGAACTTCAAAGTGCTGTGCGAAGTACAGATAAAGCCGTCCAGCAGGCCCGGGGTGCGCTCGAAAAGAACAAGCATCACGACCCACCACAAACGAGCCGGAATGGTGTAATGCAGTAGCACACGTATATGTACGAGGTGACAGACTCATAGCTGTTTTTTTAAGGCGAAAGCCTTAATAAGCTCATTAGTGTCCATCCGCGATAAGTGTCAAGCGTACGCACCGAGCGCGTGCTCCGGAATGGTGTAATGCAGAGTAGCGAATAACCCCGGGTCGACGCTTGCTGCCTTCGTTTGCCGGCATTTCATTAAAGTTATACCTACCTACCTACCTACCTACCTACCTACCTACCTACCTAAATACGAACGACTGGAAAGTCTGTGAACCATGCTCGCACATTTTTGAAGACGCCACCACTTCACGTGTATGCGATGATGATGACAAGCATCTGCAAAATGTCTAAAAACTGTTTAACTCGCTAGAAAGCTGATAAGTGATTAAGGAAGGTATTTTTATGTTCAGTAGCTTCCCAATGAAGATATGAAATATGCAACCTAAAGTCGGCTGCCTCGACCTCGTTGTTCATTCTACAATAAATAAATTAATTAATTAGTTTTCGCGTTGCTTCACAAGGGTGAGATCTTGGATTTGTTTGTGAAACCCGAGTGCTGCACAGTTCAGGAGTAGCTGGAGTCTGGTTTTTGCGTTTTTATAGTAAAGCCTCCAAAATTTTTCTGCTTCAACAGCTGGCTCGTTTGCGGTGGAACCGTGGAACCATGGTGGCACTGCGCACAGAGCTTGCGCATTTGTATTCTGACAAGTTTAACAACGATGCTTACTTGGTTGAGCTATCATTGAGCCGTGCATGACGCAAAAATGTCATCGCCTGCGTAGAGATAGGCGAACCGAAACCCGTAAAAGCAGTTTTCTCGCTGAAGCGCTCAAGCCTGTAGAGCGTCGGTGGCGCCGTCTCTTTTCTGCAGTAGAAAGCGTCACGACCGAGTTTGGCGTTGCAAGATACGCGGGCCGTTTGAATACACAATTTCAATAGTTTCGTCTGCTTCAACTGAAACGCTTGAATTTTATTTATTTATTTATTTATTTATTTATTTATTTATTTATTTATTTATTTATTTATTTATTTATTTATTTATTTATTTATTTATTTATTTATTTATTGAGCGTGTAGAGCCCAGCTAGAGGACTGCTGGATATACCGATTTTGTGAAGGAGTAATTTGTGTGAGACACATTCAAGCGAGTAGGCTATTATGATGGCAAGTGTACGGCATTTTAAAGTCAAAAGTGGAGTCCATTCAATGACAGGATCAATATTGATGTTCTAGATCACACCACAGAGAGCGCTGCGATCGCAAAAGTTCTAGGGTGCCGCGATGCAGCGTACAGGATTCAGCAGCCACAAGTCTGGCTGCATCTCTTCGTGAGAATTGAATTGCAATCTGCACTGCTGAATTGTAAGGGGCAGCACCCCCCCCCCCCTTTTTTTTTCTTTCTGGGTACCATTGTTTAGTTAAATTAAGTTCAATTAGGTTCAGTTGGCTGGAGGCAAGAGACGGGCGATCCACTCGCACGTTAGCGTGAATAGATTAAACGAGATGTTCATGGAGAAAAATGATGACTTAACTAGAATCTCATCAAATCTATTGCGTATTTTGTTTCATAATGGATTTCGTCTTTTTTCTCACCTACGTCGTTTTCTTTGTCTTCTTTCTCTCGGACGTAATATAGCTGACCCTAAATTGTGCTGGTATGTGCATTGCTTTTGTCGCATGCCGCTTTGCTGCTCTGTGTGGAAGGAGGTCAGGGCTCCTCAAGCTGGTTTTAGCTTCCCTCCTCGCAACGACCTTCAATTACTAAATGAATTTCAATTCAGTTCAACTAGCTAAAGTGCTGCGAATATCAGCGGTAGCTTAATTTGCGTTCGATCTCCACGTTCAGCAATGACATCATGGTGCGAACACCATCTTTCGCACTTTTGATGGTCGCTCGTCATTCCTTAGAATTGTCAGAGACATGTGACATGCATTTCGCTTCACTGAGCTCACGCGCTCAGGGCAACTCCGGAGGTTTTCTGACATTCGAATATTATAGTAGAAACTTTACTGTAGGTTCTCCTCTCAGTCCTGACTCATTCTACAAAATTTGGCCGCCGTACGATAATTCGCTCGCGCGCAACACGACTTTAAAATATGCGGTTTTTATTTCTGCGAGCAACACTGAGTTTCTGACGTCACAAACAGTATACCGGCGTTACTGTCCAGGTCCACTTCCCGCGTGATTATGAAATTGTGAGGCTTATATTGAACTACCTCAGACATTTTATGCAGTGCGTCATGATTTCCGTACTTTATTTTCACCATCCAACGCATGTACGAGTGTTTTTCTATGTTGTTGTTGTTAAGAACTTTATTTTTCCACCGATGTAGGAGGCCCCCTACTCCCCGCCCCCGGCACGCAGGCCTATGGGACGGAGGCCGGGGACTCCGACTAAAGACAGACGAAGCGACAGTGTTTCTTCGCGGCTTCAGCCGCCAGGCGGATAGCTTGCTGCTGGTTGGCGGGGGACTCGCTCCGCAGTAGCAGTTCCCAGGCTTCTCTATTTATGTTTTCCTTGGCGCCAGGGGAATTAAGGCAATTGTCAGATTATATGATCCAGAGTACCCCTTTTTCCGCAGGTTTCGCATTTATCGTCCGCCTCTTCCTCCACTTGTGGAAAAGCCAGACGGGACTTGGGAAATTCCCAGCTTGCAGGCGCCGCCCAGCGACGGCCTCCTTGTTATTAAGCGCTCGGTTCGGTGGTGGCAGGGACCTTCTGCTAAGTCTGTAGTGTTCTAAAATTTTCTTATACGTTTCCTCTCGTCCATCCCATCGCAATCAGGCGGCTCTACGGCTGCCCGGAAGTAGAGAGCTCGGTCTAGCTCGTGCGCCGCCTCGTTACCGGGGACGGGGGTGCGCGGGGGTCCAAATAATTCGAATCCTTCTTTCAAGTTTTCCTTTCTCTAAAATTTTGGCTGCCTCCTTTGCAATCAAAGCAGCGAAGAAGCTTAACAGTTCTTTATTCTCTCCGCAACGTAAGGTGGGATACCTTTGGGATTCCACGCTGGACACCTGTGAAACGTCTTGTCCTCTGCTTCGCTGAAAGAGAAAACAAAACAACGTGATTAACGTTCACAGGGTGATCCTAAATTTAGGTGCTCTGTATTTGTACGCTTCAGAAACAACGGCGAACCTACTAGTCTCGCAACGTGTATTGCGACATTATGTTAAAACAACGCTAGAAACAAAGACAGATAGGAAGACAAACTCGTTTGTCTTCCTATCTGCCCTTGTTTCTAGCGCTGTTTTAACATACTGTCCAACCAACTCGCCCAACAATCCACTGTGGCTTGCTAGTTGAACATACAGTTGGTTGGCCATCTTGGAAGAACGAAGGTGATGGTCGTGGTTATTTGTGCGTTTTGTGTGCTTTTTAATTTATTTGTAATAGAATTGTTTGGCTCCGCCGCGTCGTGAGGCGCTGGAAAACCGTTGCAAAGGGTACAATCACCATCACCATCACCATGGTGCAACATTTGATAGCAACCTTCTGGCGAAGGTTTAGCAGCCCTGCTCATCTTCACTTCATTGTAAACAAAGAGCGAAAAAAAAAAAAAACAGATACAGATAAAAAAAAAAAAAAAGGGGGTTTGGGGGGGGGGGGGGGGGGGGGCACTGTCTTTAATGATAGGACACAACAGCACGCGTATCCCTGCTCCCCATGAGAATCCTTGTACGCGTAATTGCGCTTTTCTATTCGCATATCCCTATTTATGCCCCCACACATATTCAAACATACAGTCGCAAGCTACCAGATTATACCAAACACCACCCAACATAAATAGAGCTCCTTTTTAACCAAGCCGTATGAACATGAATGACAATATACGCCCAGTGTCCCTCCCTGATCAATAAGAACAGGCCGGCAAGAAGGCGCCTTGAGTATTGATCCCGAAGTTTGCAAATTACATGTCGTCATGTGAATTACATGACGTCATGTGAATAATTAAATATTTCAAAGCAGTAAATCCTGTAGCATTTTTCTGCGGCTCATCTTGTTGCCGTTCTTACCCTTACCTCTCCATTAGAGGTGACGTCATCGGCCGGATGGACACTCGAAGGAGAGGAACATTGTAGAGGAACAGTATTTGGGTACTCCTGTACTCGACGAGCAGCTCGCTGTTTTCGCTAATCGGGATCCGCGTCTTCACCAGGAAAGTGTAGCTTTGTCCCGGATCGAAGCCCATCGGCCTGTGCAAAGAAAGTAAGGCTCATTTTACGTGCTAATAGATGGTGGAAGTAGCCCTTCCGTACAAGTGTACGAAGCGACTCGATCGTGGCTTTACCCGTTTCCTTTATTTTTTTTTTTTATTTTTTTAGGAAGCTAGACAGTGCTTACGACAGGCAAACACAAAAGAGAGGACGCACACGGGGCATGAACCTTAATTGCTGGGGAACTATGAAGCTCCAGAAAAGCTTTTAGACTTCTTTTCCTTCTCACCCATGGAATAAACAAGTAAGACAGAATTTTTTACGCCAACAAAGAGACGAAATCTACGAGGCACACCGCATGTTTTGCAAAGAGTGGGAGAACTTCATATATTTTTTAACCTATAACTTAGCTATTTGAACCGGCGCACACAGTTACCACGTACGTAAAATGTACACTACATAATTGTAAGCGCTGCGAAGTCCGGTTTTAATTTACATACGATGCACGCGTGCCTTGCATGCAGAGGGCATGGGTTCGAACTCCAATGGCGGTAAATTTATTTTAATGAATTTGTGTTTCTATTTTTTGAAATCCTCCCATTAGAGGAACCCTCACCAATATTAAATTAATTAGTAGCCCCCCCCCCCCCCCGCCCGATTCGTTAACTTTATTTGAATAATTGCTGTGCGAGACCATGTAGTTGTGATGTCGTGACACTGTCGACCAATAACAATTTGTTCCGACCGCCGTCAACGGCTGTGGCGTCTTTTTTTTTTTTTTTTTTGAAGAACCAGCTGTATGCGCTATCGCGTAATACGGCTCGCTAGAATCGAGCGCTCAAAATATCACCCAGTGTTAACTTTTATTTCCTGGAATTCTTTGCTTATTCACGGTGAATGGGCAGCACGAAAAAAGGGAATTCTTGGCGGCAGAGGATTTCCGAATGCGTGGAAAACGTCCGTTTGTTGTCGAACGGTTCAGCGCGTGGGATCCTCTTTCCTTGGGCTTCAACCGGAGATAAGTCTTCTTGAGGAAACGTTGGCCAGCAAACTTAGGCTCTTCTATTGCAGCTTTTACAGCATATAGCATTTCGCTTAGTGCTTTAACTCAAAGAAATTGGATGCTCTTACCGGCTGTTGATCTTGATTCGAGAGTCTTGACTTTGGTCGATGAGGTACATATTGCCCCTTGCGCTCACTGAACCAACCTTCTCTCCCATGGTTAGGGTGATGGCGTACTGGTGAACTGTGAAACATGCACGAAAGCGAAATTAGATCTCTATGGCTGAAGAAAACGCAGCATATAGAAACGAAAGGTCAACTGCTTGTCAGAGCCTGCACCCTCGCCGTTACATTACATTCTTATCAGCAACATCAATCAGAACTCCCGGCACTACTAAATGGACCCGAAATACACGAACCAAACTTACTTGGCAGCCATGAAATATGCTGCAAGTCACTAGCCAACGCAGGCCCAGTAACGAGTGGTCCTACGATGGAATGCAATTGACTAACGGGCCAGCGACAAACTACATAACTGTACTGCCATTAGGTACAGGCCAGGGGATTGCGCGAGGCCTGAGAAAAGCTCAGCGGTCAGACCTTCCTCAACTTTCGACTACTGCGAACGCCGAAAGTGGATCCTTAAAACAAAAAAACGTAACTCGCATTGAAATTCCTGGGCTAATAGAAAAAAAAAAAAAGTCGGCCTCGCTCGAGTGTGGCGCGCACCCCGTTACGGCGAACTTCGCCGTTTACCCCTGTCCATACAAAGTTGGGTTATTCCGCAGTCTTTCTTTCATCGGCGTCATACATGATGCCATGATAACGCCACTCTAATTTTCCAGAAAAGAATGAGGTGATCATTACGCCATGACAACGCACCATTCTGGCCAGAATGTCAATTACTGTTGGTCCCAACAAAGAAAAGCAGCAAAAGGCACGCGTATCCAGAGTTACTATAACACTCTTACATGGGCATTTTGCACTTCTCATTGCAGCTTGACACGGTTAATCCCGTAGGCTGTAAACGGTGAACGCAAAAAGTCTTTCCTTTGATATCTGGCTCACAAGTGCTAGGTATACATGCATTTTTGCGTTAGAAGTGAAAGAATTCACGTACCGCAGAATTTGCTGCGAGCGCCTGTTACGGTGAACATGCTCCGCGGCACACGTCCTTTGAAGCGACTCCACTGTATTGCATGTTCACCCATGGCGGCACACTGGGAGCCGTCGGGGCCGCAGTGCGAGCACTGACCTCGCGTGTAGGCCTCGAAGGAAGGACACTCGTAGGCGAGAAGCAGACAGTCCTGGTTTGTGACAGACTCCAGCATATAGTCGATGGCACGCTGATGGTTGCAGCTGAAGATGTCGCGAACTCCTGCACAGCGAAAAGGAGCGCTCAGATTAGCCGAAAGAAATTGCAACACGTGCTGCAAGTGGCCCAGTCAAATGACCGCCATCTGATGGGCCAAGCAGGAGACCGTGCGCGCAAGTGCAGCGCGGAAGAGGGGGAGCAACAGGGATGACCTATCGTCGCCATAGTCCGACGTCACCGGAGTGAGCAGTCAATCAGAAGAAAGCGTCGTCGTAGCTACCTCCTGCATTTCGTGAGGTCAACTCTCGTGTCATAACTTCATGCCCTTGTTTTTTAGAACTCCCTGATCTCTGCCGCCGGGTACCCCGGTTTCCAATGGGTACAAGGTTTCCTCGAGCCTGGTGCTCGGCTCTTCTGGGGTGAAATGCCTGGGAAAAGGGTTAGTAAAAATCATGTTCATTGTCTTCTTTTCTTCTTCTGCACCTCTCCAAGGTGCTCTTCGATTTGGCCGGCGACGTCTAGTTTACACACACATTGAGACGAAGGACGACGAACTTGACGTAAAAAGACGAAACCCAACTTTATGTAACAAAAACACAAGGTACAGAAAAGTTATTTACAAAAGACGAAGGCAAAGAGGCGACTACTGTTGACAAAGGACTGGCTCACTCCACATACTGCTACGCGAGCAGACGCGTTAACTGGCACTCCAGCCCATAGATCTGTATCTAAGCCGGGGCCTGCCGGCGAACCGACGATCGCCGCGCGGCGCGCTCTTAAATAACCGCCGCCGAATATTCGAGACGAGGAGCCAAGGCTGCTTCCCTCTTCCGTCTCGCTAGAAAGACCTGGAATCTATGGTCAGCACGCACGGTCTTCTCAATGACACGAAGTGAGGATGACCATGTCCGCGCGGTGGGATGCATGCGTGCACCAGCGTGCCTTTTCGGCCATGTCGACGGGGGCGATGAGGTGCAGCGCAGCGACCGTGGTCGGGATTACGCAATCTCGGCCATCAGCGCGCGCTGAAGCATTTGGAAATTGACCGTCGCGGCTTTATAGGGGCCATGAACCAAACACTTTGGTTCATGTTGCACTGTTGTTGAAGCGGTTGCCTAAGAGCATCCGCCTCGTATACGGGAGGTACCAGGATCGATCCCCGGTGCCGCCGGGTACCAACCTGTTTACAATGGGTACAAGATTTTCCCCGACCTGGTGCTCGGCTCATCTGTGGTGAAATGCTTGGCGTCAAATGCTGGCCTATCGACGCCATGTTTATGATGTTCTACCACAATGTTACGCCGATGGCAAGTGATATTCGCTGCGCTATCGGACAACCGCAAGTCCGCCTCGTGCGGCAGAAGCCCATTATGTAACCCTTTTTTTCTTGAACCAACATTTTGGTCCACGGCCCTTTTTCCCACGCATTTTCCGGTGGGTATCCGGCAGCCACAGGGATCGAACCTGGTACCTCCCGCATGCGAGGCGGATGCTCTTCCACAAGGCCACTGCTTCGCTATGTCGAAGCTAGTATGTCGAAGACATGAAAAGTTCAAGCGCACGCACAATATGTATGACGTCAGCGCTTACTTCCAAGTGAATTTACTAGACCCAGATTCAACTAGCTTACATGAGAAAGTGGGATACAGATATTTAAGAGTAATCTCTTAAAGCATTAACTTATTATTTTCATCAAAGCAAAACCCGCTTTCTCAGCGTTTTAACATCTACATGGTAAGCAAATCATCAATCTTCTGGCCTCTTCATTTTTCCCCTTTCATTCCTTTATACCTCTCCGCAGTGCAGGGCAGCAAGCTCGAACATTCTTCCGGCGAACACCTTGGTTCCTTCCTCTTTAATACATTTCTCTCTTTTCTTCCCTCACCAATGCTTCTTGCAGGGATTATCAATTTATTTACAACTGTGCATATAACGAGAACAAAGTATTAATGGGGACGACGTTACATCGCTCGAGATTACATATCAATCCCAGCAGTCAAACACCATTCTATCATATATCATATCGTTATTATTACTTCAGTCGCGGCCGTGAAATCGTCGATGCTATGACGCGCCGCACACCAGGGTCTACAGCACGCTGCCCAGTGTCACAGTTGTGCAGACCATGCACAGATTTGTGTGTAGCTACAAGACGCTACAAGTCAAACTGTCAGACGTGGCAAAGAAAGTCGGTATAGGAAGTCTCCGACAAGTTTTTCATGCTAAAGTTAGAGCAGAAGCCGCACCTTTGAAGACTCCGTGGGTGAAGACCTTTAAGATGCGGTTTGCCGTGTCGCAACCGGGCATGTACTTGCCGCCGTTCGGGTAGAAGTCGACATGACCCACAGCATCGTCCATTCCCATGCCCTCGCTCTCCCCTGCAAGGTACGAGGCAGGCAATCATCTGTGCTTATCGTGCTGAGGTACGAGCGAATGGCTGCTCAAAAAACGCCACCACAGAGACACTCACCATCACCAGTCTTAGCAATCATCATACAGTTAACTTCCCTTCGTACTACATGACCTGCTGATGCCCGTTCCTTCTTCATTCCTTCGCAACAATCGCGTTTGTTCACTGACCCACTCTGCACACTTCATGCCCTATGCTTGTATCTATCATTTTCCTTTCCATAGCTCTCTGCGTTGTCCTCAATTTAAGTTGAACCCTTATTAGAGAGATTTAGCTTCCCGTGATCCGCGATCCGCCACCGTGACCCGCTACCGTGCGTGGGCGGGGCGCACAAGCTGATTGGTGCCGACGCGGCAGGTCTATGTGCCGACATCCAGTATGTGGCGCCATCTATCGGCATCAAGAGATCTGGGCATGCGCAGTGGAACGCGCGGTGGCGGATAAGCTAAAACTCTCTATTATTAGCCTCTGCGTTTCCGCGCCACGGGCGATCGAGTACCGGTAAGATACAACAGGTATATACTTTCCTCGTGAGGGACACTGCTAGCCTTGCATGATAGGCGACTGCTCGCCGAATGCTCTGCACTCAAATCTTAATCTTCTAATCATTTCACTGTGGGGGTTCGGATCTGCGGTCACTATCTGCCTTCTCTACTGAAAAAGCAAAAGTTATACGGGGTAATAACCTCACAAAATCTCATCAAATTGCATAGATTCTCATATGGTGGACATCATTATCATAAAATATTTCACATAATTTATGATAATGTACAAGAAACTATGAGATCTTATGCAATTATATGTGACTTGTCTGTGATTTCGTATGCGAATTGAGTGAGACTGTGAGAAAATGTGAGGCCTCGTACAATTTTTCAATTAGAAATTTCCTTGCTACTTAGAAAACTGCCGTTTCTTTCTGAGGGTGTTGAACGTTGCGTATTTTAGTTTTCTGTTCATTCCAGTCCACTCATTCACCTTTGCATTCATAAGTCATCCACCATGCTTTACAGCTCGTCTCCAGAGTTACTCAGCGAGGCAATTTCCATGGCCGCTCAATGGAGGTGCACTTGTGGCCTCCATTGAGCGGCCGTGCAATTTCGTACTCTTTATAAATTCTTACTCCCAGATCTTACATCTCCAAGTTTCTGAACACTTCTTAAATAGAACTGGAGAGGCACTCGCTCTCTGACACTCTTTCTCATAAGGATCTTGTTATTTTATGGATGTATACGATGTTTATGTAGCCGCTGTACATGCATATAGGTTAAAGTATTTTTACCCATGGCGCTTCCACACCGTGGTTCCGTATTGCCTTAGTGGCTGCATGTAGACATCTCGGCTGTGTCAAATGCTTTACAGTATATTTAGGAACAGTAGTATGCCCTGCTTAGTATACCCGGCAGATTTCTCTATTACCTCAGTGATATATATAGTGCGAGTATGGTGTATTATGATTCTATATATGCTATACTATACTGCCACGTGAACTATACTACCGCTGCCAACTGCTGCCACTTTCGACACCACTACTACACAGCTTCGTCCACCTCCACGCTCATGCACCTGCAGCCACTGCCGCCATACTAATCAATGTTCTTTTACTGCGGCTACAAATGCAGCTAGGTGCGAGACCTATCTTTTACAAATACGAATACACGTATCCTTGGTGTTTTTGTAGCGTGATCGAGGGATGACGGTTGTTCTGGTGACAAGGTATACATTGATTCTCGTGCCTGTATTCATATAATGTGCTGCAAATTTACACAGAAATATAACGATTTCAGCCGCGCGTCTATGCTGTGCTCTATCGATGCTTGCCATTGGAAATAAGAATCGCTCGTGAAGCCGAAAACTTTGTCTTGGGTCACATGAAGCTCCTTACCGATTTTCCTTAACGATGCTCCTTACCGATAAACAATACCAAAAGAAAATCTAGGTGCCGAGCTTCACTTCTAATGCGTGTGTTAAACAAACTTCCTTTGCATCGGGCGAGGAGGTTGTCGAAACGTCTCCTCTCTGGACTGTTGCAAACCGGTTCTGCTGCCGCCTCCACCGTGTTGACGTCAGGCGCACACAACAGCCCAGCTAGCAATATGGTGGCGCCTAGGAGGCCCTCGTTGCAAAGGCCTATACTATCGCAACCCAGCATCATGGTCTAGAGTCAATATCCTCAGGGCTTTTTTTAGCATAGAACTCATGGTAAAGCTAACGGTGCCCCGGTCGTCCATTAATTCTTATAGGTATTCGTTTTTATATTCATAATTATTACCCGGCACTTAGTCGGGAGGAAGCGGTCATCCTAAGGCAAATGCAAACCGGGTCACTCCTAGCCCCGGCAGTGCTTCACGTCTTCAAAGTGCTGTGGAGAATACAGACCAGGACATTCAACTATGGGCCGTCCAGGAGGCCCGGGGTGCGCTCGAAAAGCACAAGCCTCACAACCCACCACAAACAGGCCAAATGAGGTAGTGCAGAGTAGGGCATAACCCCGGGTCGACGCTTGGCCAGCGTCACGACGCTTTAAACCGTCGTTTGCCGGCTCCCTAATAAATTTATACATACATACATACATACATACATACATACATACATACATACATA
>JAJIZL010018710.1:480284-512720 GCA_023969395.1 Amblyomma maculatum | reverse complement strand
TGTGTGTGTGTGTGTGTGTGTGTGTGTGTGTGTGTGTGTGTGTGTTTTGTTTTTTTCATTTATCGTGTTAATGGTATAGGCCATCTCCTGCAATATCCCAGTACCTCCAGAAGCTTGGTCCCCACTTTGGAAGCATTGTCGGTACTGCGTTGGCTGTTCTTATTTCTGTTTGGCATAGGCGTCCTGAAACTTACACTGCGGAGCATTGATTGAAAAAAAAAAAAAAAGCGTTTTCAATATACCAGCTTGGCAGCTCCCGTATCCGAAGAGGGGGCCGGAACCAAAATAGGCACTGCTTCTTCGCGACCACAAAGGATCCAACGCTGAAACATGCGCGTTACAAAACGGTAACCTTAACTGGTTTCTCTCCGTGTATGCGTGAAGCTATAGCCATGCCTAACTCTGTTTACAGTAGTCTACAAATATCTCTTCTCGCTGCTTCCAAGAAAGCGCAGTGAACGTGAATCTCGAGCTGCGATGCGCTTTTGCAGTAACCGCTTGGTTACACCTTCGCTACAGGATACACCTCCTAAATTTAGATAATTTTAAGCGTGTTTCTTTTAAGAATGCAGAGGATGCCCATGTGACATGTATGGAAAAAAGCGTAATGTAGAGGCTAATACAGTAATCATACAATTATCCTGCAGATTTGGCTGTGGACTCAACTCAACGTTGATACACGTACAAAATTATTGCTGTAATTAAATTCGAAAAAAAAAAAACGTCCTGATCAGTGACTACTCATGGAAGCCCTTGATCTAGATGTCACTGTGCCCCTTAACTTCGTGACCATACATAAATATCTGCTAATAAAGACGTAGGTGGTCCTGCTATAACCCAGGTAAGCGTTGGTACTAGGAATACATTATTGTGTAAAAACATTTCTCGCGTGCGAGGACCAGGATTAATTTCTGCTTTGCAAAAAACACGTTAGGTGGATGGAGCCTCGCATGGTCTTGTATGGTTTAGCGCTTGCTAATAGGGCAATCAAAAGGAACTCATACAGAAGCTAGAGCCTGTGCAACGCTTGACTAATTATTTTCTAACATTTTGCTCCCATACTAACTCCATAGGTCCGCACAGTTCAGTGTGGACTTAAAGCTATAAGATCACTTAAACCAATTTAAATCACTCTTTTGTCATGATTTTGCTTGTCGGTTTAGCAGAGGGAGTTTGGCCAAGTGTTAAATAACCGATTTAAATCGTCGCGGTTTGTCATGGTTCTCCTTGCCTGTTTAGCCGTGATAGTTTGTCAAAGTGTTAAATGTCTTTAGATGTTACGGTTTTGGGAGAAGAAAAGACGGATTGGTCTTTCTCGCTCCTCGATGGACACACATGCTTATTAACGGCTACAATTGGAGGCACATTTGCCGTCGGTATGAATCCCTACTGGAAACTATAACCTCAAACCATGACTAGCAGATGGATGTTAAATGAGAAGCGAAAGGAAACAGTGAAACAAAAACAGTTGGGTCACAGGTCTGATACGAAATCGGCACCGCTTCTTGCTCACGCCAAAAGTGAGGCAAGCAAGGCTTTCGCCTTAGAAGAACCCTTGTGCACGTACCATTTCCGAGGAGCAGCAAGAACCACACGACGGCAGTCCACCTCATCTGGCCAGCGACGCTGTATTATCAGTGCCGCTCGTGAAAGAGTGACAAGCGCCGACTCGGGCGGGAATTAAGTGACAGTTATTAATCCGGTTGCGTTCCTTTTCACCGTTCGGCTCCGGACCAATTTCTAGCACGATCTCGCTATCTCCGGTATCGGCCACTGGACGCGTTCGATAAGAGTGGTGTATAATATGAGGAAAGCAATCGTGGCGTATGCGCACACGCTGTATGACAAGGTCTCGCGCCACTCAAGAACAAAGACACGGCTGAGGAGGTATCTCGATTGCGGAATACGCCTTTGTTCTTAGTACGATGTCACGGCAATTGATAGTGGAACGTGAATTCAAAGAATCGACTACGCCCCAAAAACAACGCCGTCCCCGCAGGATGAGACACACTTTTCATTCCCTACCCACATTCTCTGACGTACGAGTGCGCACGTTTGCAGAATTTACCTTATGTGCGTGCGCGCTTGCTTGTGTCTGACTCTGTCTCTCTCATGTGTGTGAAGAGGGGGGGGGGGGGGGGGGGGGGGGTTGTTGAGTGTTTACTGAGCGGACTGACCTTCCGCGGAACGCAAGATACGTCCCGTGATGAAGGGTCAGGCGATTGAGATCGTGATCCATATGAATCAGCTTGAATTGATGCGATTGTTGATTTTCTTCCACGGATAAATGGGAGCGTGTTTGAATTGAAATTGGTCAATGGCGCTGTCCACTAACAATGCTGGTCTCACCTGGCTGTGATGAATGCATAATACGGTTCGATTTGGCCCAGGCTCGGCTTAGGACAGAAGCCTATTGTATTTTTCACATCCACTTTAGGCCACAAAAGCACTCGACCTGTCAATCGAGAGGATGGACCCATGAGGTTTAAGGGTCATTTTACTATGTGCGGAACTGTTAATGGGTATGCAGCGGGCTGGAGGTTGACTTTTCTATAACTCTTAAAACAACAAATTTTGAGGTTTGCGAACTTGGTATTTGTGCTGCCGGAAGTTTTCAATTTCAGTCCAGCTGTTAATTTGCGTGTCGGAAATAGATGTCAAGCAGGTATGTCGGGGCGTAAGAACCCTTTGTGCAGTTTAATACCGGAAAGGAATCGATCTGGGCGCAGAAACCAGGGAGAAAGAGAAATCTTTATTTTCCTTTAACATTACGACGCCTAAATACACATAGCAGATGCGCCTTTTTTAATACGTCTTTATTTTTACAATAATTAGGCCAAGCACTTCGGTAGAAATGAGGTGCGCTTAGAGCTGCGACATTATTCGGGAGGGAACACATCCCGTCCTATAGTTGGGTAACGATCTATACCATATCGAACATCGGAATCACGCACTCATCCCGACTCAAGCGAGCTTGTTTTAGATTACTTCACGGAAAACGAGGCAGAACCGAACTCTGGGCCACCTGGCCTCGAGGAAGAAGAGGAAAGCAGTCCCCCTCCCTCACCTGCATTTTTTTTATTAATGTACAACCGTTAGCTATTTCAACCAAGACAGACAAGGTATTTTTCTCAGTCACACGGGGCCAAAGAGGCTGTTTAGAAGAAGTTTTAAAAGAGTGCGTTGTGGGGCGAGTCGGTCAGACATATCTTCAAAGTATACTGCGGGCTCTGCGCTTGTTGTGTTACCTTTCTCGTCCTTATTTTTGTGTGCGCAGTATACTTAGAAGAACTTCTTGCTGTCCTAGTTGGCACGTGGCTTTTTTGTTAATGTCGAGTTACGCACACATAAAAGACAAACGCAAGAAGAGAACGATGTAGAGGGAAAGAACGCAAATTATCAACTATTTTATTCATATCCTTAGGTCATTATATATTCAGCGTGCACACATGTCTTAAAAAGGGGGGAAAGAGGATGGAGAAGGTTGGTTGGTTGGTTTGTGATGTCGATCGAGTTACGTTAGCGACCAATTCTCCATCGCTACACAAAGTCGAAGTAACTGAACAAGGTTTGAGAGGGCGCTAGTGGGCTGTAGTTCTCCATTAGCCCTTGTTTGCTTTCCTGTGACTTCGAAGACGAAGCGTTATTTTAAACCATATCAAAATTCCATGTCGAAATGAGTATTGCTCTAAAGGGCCAAGAGACGATAGAATCTATTACACGCATTCAGTTCAGGTCATCCTCATGAATAAAGGTTTTTGAATGAATGAATGAATGAATGAATGAATGAATGAATGAATGAATCTTCTTCATTTGTTGTTTCAGAGCAATATATTTCTAGCATAGTAGCAGTATAGTACAGTAATAAATATATTAAGAGTAATAAATATATATAAGAGGTCTGACTGGAAAATTTCGCTGAGAGATAAGAGGTTTTGAGTAAGAATGCATTCTCCGTCAAAGTTCTACGGAGGTTTGTGTTAGCGAAAAGAAAACGAAGGCTGCACATGATCATCATTTTTGTTGTTATCGGCAACATCATCATCGTACTATTCAGAGAGAAACGTTGTTAGGCTTACTCCATGTTCATAAGCCACTGGAAGCGTGCACGCTTGGGAACGCTCCTTCTGATTACCACCGGTCTGAACCATCTCCGGGAGCAGTTTGGTTGCTGTATATAACGAACTCTAGCGCTTAAAGCGTTCTTAGGGTCTACTTTGAGAGGTACCGGCGATCCAGAGCTGCACCGCCATCAATCGCATCCATGGCCAGCATATTCAGCAACAAGATGCTCATCAAGAAGGACGGCAAGTCATACCCGGCCGCGGAGGCGCTGCGCGACAAGCAGCTAATATGCCTCTACTTTGCCGCTCAATGGTGCCCACCATGCCGCATGTTCACTCCGGTGCTGGCCAACGTCTACAATGTCGCCAAAGGGGACAACCTGGCCATCGAGGTAGGCTTGCGCACAGGGGGAAGCGGCCAATGGCACACGCAACCTCATAAACTTCACCACACATGCCAGTCACCTAAAGGCCACCAAGCAGCTGCTGTTCATCTGTGGGGGAATCCCTGTACCGGAGGGAGCCCTGGTTTAGCACAGATATTATTAATTAAATTATATAGAATTCCATGCTTTTTATGCTAGAATTTTGTAACAATTTCTATACACTTCATTTGCGCTTCCGCAAAAATTTAGGGATATATGGGGCCATGTGTTTACTGAAAGGCACCGGTCTCTTCAGAGCCTGATCGTGCAGCACACTCAGTCTGAGTGTTATACGAAGCTCCTTCATAAGTTTACCCAGACAGTTCAGGCCATTGCAAAAGTGTACCCAGAGGTGACTGAGCTATGCATGAATGCTTAGAGCAAGCACTGCTCTCAGTATGTAACACAATAAGAAGGCAAGTATTGTGCTTGATGGCGCAGCCAGACGTGTGAAATCAGGTGTACCTACTTAGTGACAGCATCGCATGGCAAAGCTCTGGGTGTGCTTTAAGTTGACACACCTGCAATACCACACGTGCAGGTGATATTCATCTCCGCTGACCGCAACAAAAACGACATGCTCAACTATATGCGAACCTCCCATGGCGACTGGTACGGGCTGCCTTTCGACGATCCGCTCCAGGGGTGAGTGCGTGCAGAACTATCCACGCTCGGGGAGAAAGCCTATGTGGTATTCTAGAACTGCTTGCAGCCTACGTTTGCAGTCAAGTTCTACAAACAAATCTTCATTTATTGCATGTACCCGCATAGCGCGTCGTGCGGCCATTGACAGTCGTTAGTGTGGACAAGGAAAATAGAGAGAAGTGGTGAAGGGTAGCAGTTTCTGGTCCTACGGGGCTGGAACGGTAGGTCAACGCCGCTTGCGGCGGGGGCTAGCCAGCCACTGATTTTTATCTGTTGTAGGCCGTCATTGCACCCGCCACCGCTTATGTGGTGGGGGACGACGGCTGTTGTTGCGGCTCGCGTCTTTCTCTCCCTCTTCTTTTTTCTTTCTTGTCTATTTTCTCTTCTGTCAGCACGAGGCAGCGGAGGTGGCTCAGCTACAGAGCCAGTAGCAGGCCCGTGCATTTTCTTTTCCTTCTTCCTACAGCCACAACAACAAAAAGGAAAATAGATAATAGTATCCGTGCTTGCAACTCTATACAGCACTATTTGAAGTAAACAAGATCAGCTTTGGAGTCGCCATTTATTGCTTAAACTTGCCGAGCAAGGACGCTGTCCAGTGAAAGTGGTGTTTTGACATGCAGCCACGTCCCCACCGCGGTGGCTCAGTGCTTACGACGCTCAACTACAAGGGTGCGGGATAGAATCCCGGCTGTGGCAACTACTTTTCGATGGAGGCGAAAAGTGAGGCGCTTCTAGAGTGTACTAGCGCCTCTGTGTTGTGAGAAGTCAGTTCACGTTAAAGAACCCTAGGTGAACGAAATTTCCGGAGCCCTCCACTACGGCGTCTGTTATATACTGGGTCGCTTTGTGATGTCAAAAGCCATAATCGATTAAATTAACTCAGCCATGCACATGCCATAAGTGAGGTGCGTGCTCATGTCTTGAAGCCTGCGCTCTCACGAGATGTGTGAGGAAATGCACGGATGGGTTCAATGTGTTATAGGCTTTCCGGCTTGAAATATACATTGTCGCTACATCACCAGGCAGTGCAAAGGTTGGTTGGTTCATAGGAAGGGAAAGGCACAGTATCTGTCACACTTGCTCTGTGGACACCTGAACCGCGCCGTAAGGGAAGGGATGAAGGTGGGAGTGAAAGTGGATAGAGAGAAAGGGGAGCCATAGTGGAGGGCTACGGAGTAATTTCGACCACCTGGGGATCTTTAACGTGCGCTGACATCGCACAGCACACGGAAGCCACTTCATTTCGCCTCCATCGAAACGCAGCCGCCGTGGTCGGGTTCGAACCCGGGAACTCCGGCACAGTAGTCCGGCGTCTTACCACTGCACCACCCCGGCGGGGCTGAGTTCTGTTTTCTTAGGGTAAACAAAAGAAAACATTAATGACGATATTGCTATGACGTTAGTACGAACTTGATGTTCCTTTACGCCCTCAGCGGATAAGCGATCGAGTTATATTATTGTTTGCAACCTTGAAACTATAAGCGCTGTGTATAAAATCCTGAAAATAAAGTCATCACAATGAACCGAGGAAGAGCTGTCACGTGTAGACGCAAACAATCCTGAAAACATTGAGGCCTCTAACGAGCGCATCAAGCTGCATATACTTATTATAATTAGCAGCTAGAATATGTAGAGAAGCAAATCTATACGCGTAACGGGAGGTCCGACACTGCAGTCGGTGACGAGAGTGTGATTATGGCGACTAGTGGTTTAGGCGCGCCTTTTACCTCACTCATTGGTGCCATGCATCGCCATCTGCTGGAAGAAAAAAAAAAGGAAAAGGAAGGATTCAGTAGACAGAAGCAAAAGTTGACAATGATACTGGTTTGTGCGTCCGTCAGTGAGCTTTGTATAAGCGTATCTGTATCTGTGTGAACAAACTCCTTCACTAAATCTTCTATAAATATACCCCTAAATAGGCCTGTCGTTTGTGCTATAATACATTTATTGAATATACGTACGTTCCCCGGCCTGACTTTTGAGTAAAAGGAGGGAAAGCGACAATACAAGAAATGCAATAAACTGAGGTTTAACGTATCTGACGTGCCAAAGCACTTGTTTGACATGTTTTATTTTGGTATAAGGTATATGTAGATGATGAAGTCGCTGTCTTCTCTCCCGACGTTGTTCGCGCCGCATGGGGCGCCTCTGACAACCTCCGCAAAAGACCTGGCTTGCTATTCACCGAGTTCGTCACAAGACTATACACGGACACTGCTGATGTCACTCACAAGTTTACTGCAAACAAACGCGGATACAATTTTAGGACAGGTAATGCCATAGAAACCCCCAACCAATCAGTGCACGGTCGTGCCACGTGACTGTGTGAAAGCTGCCCAAGTTACCAGGAGCTACACAGATATAAATCCCCGGTTTAACTCTGTATTGCGAGCGCGCCTACGTGGCCTAAAGGGGCAGCGTGTTTAACGCGGGGCACAAGGGTCCCATAGAGGACTCCAATGGAATCCGATCTCACCCACCATCTCAAATGGCGAAGCCCGATTTGGCTGCTCCTGTCAATTTGGCCATGATATGGAGTGGTGACGTCACGAGAACAGCAGACCAATCAATGCCCGACCATGTCACCTGCCAACTACGCTTTCTTCCTATTCTTAAGCCTTACTAAACTTACCATCTGCTAGATGCGTCCTCAAAGGCCAAATGTCGAGGCTTCAAATATACCTCCAGTTTTTCTTTCTTATACCTGTGAAGTACTGCTTCGACACTAAAAAGAAAAGGAAAAAAAAAAAAAAGAAAACACACTTAAGACACGAAAGTAAAAATGATAGGGTAGTACAGGGCAAAATTCACAGGCGACATTACAAGAAAGCGACAAGAATGCAATAAGTTGACGTTTAACGTGGCTAAACATAACGTAACGTGTCAAAGAACTTGTTTGACGTATAGTTGATTCTGGTAGAAGGTAGATGATAATGTGGCTGTCTTCTCGCCTGAAATTTTTCGCGCGCTTGGCCAGACGTGTATCAGCTTCTTAAAAATGTCAAAAAAGACCAGGCCGCTACATTGCAAAATACATATTGGATTAATAAGGGTAGCAATTAAATATAAATAAAAAATTATAAAGTACAGTACTAAGGAAGAGCCACTTAATCTTATGTTATTGCGAGCGATTATTAAACACACAAAATGCAGCACGTAACGTAACAGTGCGGCAAAAGAAAGGATGATACCAACGATAGAATGAAAACTTTATCGTAGCGCGATGCGATTTCAGACACCGCTTCCGCAGCTCGTCATGGAATGTTTGGAGATAAATGCATCAGTGCCAGAGAGACCACTTCCAAGGCATGTTGCAGCGCGGATTATTTCATCATAGTGAAATGTGTGAAGGTGCTTTTATAGGTAAAGACAATGGCATGTCGCTGTCTAGGATATCTTGGAGCTTTCTTGTATGTCACCTATAATTGCGAGGAAAATTTTTTGCGTCACTTTTAACTACGATGAAAGTGCGAAATATTGCAAGATACTGCCATGAACTTGTTTATCTGGGCTTAAAGGGTCCACGAAAAGTTATTTATTGCAATTGTAAAGCACCCACGAGCAATACATATCAATCCTCTCCGTGATGCAAGCTTTAAGCTAGCTTCATTACCACCGAACATACGGGTCATCGAATATGATGCTCCTCCTCTGCCCTCTTAGCTCAACCCACGCTTTGTAAAAAAATTTACAAGGGTTCAACTCTGCTGAACCAAATATTGAGCAAAAGCATTAGCTGCGGGTGACCGAGCGTTCTTCTTCTCTTCTTCCTCAGCCTACATACAAAGCCCCGCTTTAACCAAGCCGTATGAACGTGCCTTAGTGGCCTATAGAGATAACGCGAATACCAGGCTCCTAGCAGGCTGATTCTGACATAACCGTCCCATGTGAAACGAGAGACCCAAGTTGGCAGCTCCTGCCAGCCCACGTGGGGTGTGACGTCACATCATCACGTGGGTAAGACGTGGCTGCCGGCCGCGCTACGCTGAAGGCTCGAAACCTAGGGTAGTAAGTATTGATTTCGCAATAAAAGGAAGAAAACACGTTTCGACTGCACCTGCCCCACGCCCCGTGCCGCCTTCATAACTTGAGAGCATTCAGTGAGCGGGCGCGCGCAACTGCCCCTCTGACGTCATAGCGGAGGTTTCCGCGCGGGAATATGTCGCCCAAATCGGTTGCGAGTGGTCGCTAAGAGAACTTTTGAAAAATTATTTATGAATTATCGGCCCCATGCAAAGCTTATTTGATTCGGATACTCTCCACCTTTATGAATTTTTTTGCACTGTAATTTCAAAGCAAGTAGCGTTTCAGGGACCCTTTAACCCTCCGATGCGTACTAAATTTTTCACTTTAACATCTGTCCTTCGCTCGCGCCAAGTTATGCCTGTCATAGGAAACTAATGTGGTGCGGTTTTAAAATTTCCCAGAGCCCCGCAGAATCTGCAGTGGAGAAATGCTGAAGCCTGAAAGTTGCTGCTGCACATCGCTCACTCCTTGTCGAACAACCATGCATTCTGTTGAACGCATCAAATTTCACCGGCATTCTAAAGGGATTAAGATACTCAACCCTCATTTCCATCACCAGCTGTCCTGGCTCTGGATCTCACCAAAGCCTTTGATAATGTCTATCACGCCTCCATCCTTCAGTCCCTGAGCACACTGAATGGGAGCTCCCGTACGCATAGGTATATACAGCCTCGTCCACCTCTACCTATAACACGGTCACTGCTTTCAAAGCGTCTTTGCGTCCTGCCCGGCCCCGCAATAGAGCTTAGTGGCAGGCCATGTGAAGCAACACGCCCGGTCCCTTCTATGCTTACATTGCTTTGCAACGATATGTGCCTGCGTCGGGCTCAATGTTGCTTTGAAACCAGTGACCCTGTTATAGCTAGAAGTGGATGACACTGTACATAGCTGCGTTCCTCCATCAAAGGGCAACCTGCCTGCAACTGGGAACAGCTCAGACCGAAACCTTTACTCTCGGAAGAAGATGAACCCCACAGGGAGCAGTCTTGTTCCCTTTCAGTTTAATATTATCCTCCTTCCACTAGCACGTAAATTGCCGGCAATCCCTGCAATTCTGCGCTCTGTGTGCGCTGATGACATCGCAATCTGGACTAACACGGGTAATCACGGTGAAACGATAACTCGCTCACAAGATAGTTACCTGTACCACCATTCGGAACTCGACCCAGCCCATTGAAGTGGAATTAGGCAGCAATAATTCTTGCGATTACTGTTACTCACTTTTCTGCGAAATATATTTTCTCCGATTCAAAAATAACCATCTCCAATTTTTCAAAAAGAACAATCCACGCCCCAGCCGCTAGCATTCTGCAGTCTGCTCCTCCTCCATATCGCCTCATCACCCTCCTCTGAGTTCTAGCGCACTGCGGACACCCGGGCAACACAGCCGCCCACGAACAAGCCCGAGCTCTCGTCAACCGGGTAGTGGACGGACTGCCCTCATTCCGCAGTGCGAGGGACGACCTCCTCATCTACCACGACATAGCTATGCATTATAGAAACTCCCGTAAAATCCACCCCCTCCTCACCATTGCGTCGCCAAAACCGAACAGGTGGTTTGGCGTCGATTTCAAACCGCCACAATGCCTTTCCCTTTCCTTCTTTCCCTCATACATAGTGGGGGAAAATCCCCTAACTGTATATTATGCCCAAGTACCAGAGCTGATTTCAGACATACCTATCAAATTTGCCCTAATAAACCTAAACCCTCATTTAAAGGAGTAGAATCAGGGGAGCAATGGGAGGCCGCTCTGCGCAGCTCACAACCGGAGCCACATCTTGGACTGGGCTTTGAAGGTCGCCGCGACCCAAATGTGCCCGGTCATCTAGAGCGGCCCGAGGACCCGTCGCCGTCCTGCCCATCCCCTTCCCCACCCTCGCCGAGCCACCTAAGTGGCTCAAATGAAGTTCTACCACCACATTGATTGATTGATTGAATGTCCTTTATTGAATGGGAAGGCTCATGGCCATGGATGGGGATAAAGGGGAGTAGACAGAATCTTCATTGTTTAGGTCGTCACTCAAATCACATTGCTCTAATCAGGCCACTAAGCGAGCCATACTTTGCAAATATCTGTGTGTAGCATCAGTTTCTAGAAGGGAACGGTAGTTCACGCGGTAGGGTTTGATCTCGGAGCGTCCAGTAGAAAAAGCAGGGCAATCCCAGAGTAGATGAGATATGCCGCCGTGAGTCGTACAGTGGGGGTTACGTAATCATTTTCTCTGTATACTGACGCCATGCGGGCCATATAAATGGTTTACGGAAAGAAAAGGCGAAGTATCTGTCACACGCGGAATTTCGCTGACAAATATCGCGGGCAAATCACGTTGACCGAAGATTTTCATCATGAACATAGACTTTCGCAACTGGTTCTCTCGAAGGGAAAGGCGCAGTATCTGTCACACTCGTTTATGTGGATACCTGAAGCCTGAAGTCTTTTCGGGGTACCATCGATTCCACACGCCGGCGACCAGATTTTCGCGGAATGGGATTGGTGAAGCTTTCGCTTTAATAATTATCTAAAAAAGTTACAAAGGTCCAGAGGACAGTTCTGCAGATATCTTTGTTATGGCACAATCTCAAGATATTCAAAAAATTGCATTTCCCGTTGGAAAATGTTCCAATATTTTTGGCTATGGAATATATATGAAATAGGTAAACTGACGAGGTATACCGGCCGATATTTAATAGGGATGTCATATTTAATCGGCGTCATGCTCTGCAATGGGGACCTCCGGTACGATTTTTCCCCTTAGATAACACATAACAGATTTGTCCAATTACTGACATCTTTCTTTGCAGGGAAGTAGAGGAACGCTTCAAAGTGGCTGGCGTCCCGACGCTGCTCGTGTTGAAGGCCGATGGCACCGTGGTCTGCCCCAACGGAAAGAGGATGGTGCAGGAGAGGGGCGTGCAGGCGTTCCGAGAATGGCTGGCCTCGTGAACCGACATCTGCCGCCATACGCAGCATTTTTGTCAGATTAAGCACCGGGCGTCAGCGTAGAACGTGAAGAATTACGTAAAAGAAGCCTTAAGGATAGACACTGGTGGAGGCGCTGATATGAGAAGTAAATTTGCGAATATTCAAAAGCCTACAAGACCACTGTGGAGTTCTTTTTGGATATCTTAACTTCATATTTCATACGCACTCGATTATTCACTTCAATAAATCATATTAATGAGGCCAAAAATAGTGGGACCGCTTTAAGCGCATGGCGCAATAAGGGCCTGTGCACTGTGCTCATTTGGTATCGGTTCGCGAACGCTCCACCGTGCTCAAAAAAAGAGTTAACTGGCCCAGACTGCGCTCGACGTTTCAGCAATACGTTGCTAGTTGAAATGTCAACGCCACAAACGTCCAACTGCAACTCCATCTGGCTTGCCTACACCCTGTGAAGACCCCGACAGCTCCGTTTGATCAAGCAGGCATTGACCTCGTAGGTCCGTTTCCGAAGTCCTTGGATGGAAATCGCTGGATTGTAATCTGCGCGGACTACTTCACACGTCACTGTGAAACCGCCGCTCTTCCATATGCTACGGCGCGTCAAGTGTCGCTTTTCCTGCTGAACTCAGTCATCCGTCACGAATTGTCATCACTGATCGGGGCCGATAATTCACCGCTGATGTTGAAGAGCTCATGCATTTATGCGCCGTAACTTCCCGACACTCGATGCCATATACCATCCCCAAACAAATGGCTTGACTGAGCGCGTCAACAGAATGCTTATAAACATTCTAGCCATCTATGTGGACGCAGGGTATAAAAACTGGGACACCATACTACCCTTCATCACATATGCGTTTAATACCGCCACGCATGCTACCAATGCTAGACCACCACGCTAATCCCTGGATACTATCCTGCCCTTCTCAAGCCGTGAAGATCCCTGCCTGGCTGAAACCCTCTGCCTCGCCGAAGTAGCTCGGAGAATCGCCCGCTTACGGTCTGGTTGTTCACAAGAACGTTCCAAAGTTCGATATGGTGGCAGTCACAGGCGTGTCACGTATACTCTATAGGAGATTTAGTCTGTCTGTGGCTTCCAACTCGACGCTGCGGCCTACATCAATACTCTTGGCCCACTATGACGGTCCGTATGTGGTTGTCAGGCGCATCAGTGATTTAGCTTATGCAATAGCCCGCCTGACCGCATCGGGTCGTCGGTCTGCCAAAACCGAACTTTATGTCTCGTTGCCCGCTTGAAGCCGTGTCAGCCTCGCACGACTTATCTACACGCCCAGAGGGCTTCGGCTGAGTAGGGGGGAAATGCCACGCTGCTGACGACGATGAAGGATTGGGATTGTGTGGCAGTAGAGGAAGAAGAGGCTTTGGTGTTTTGGGGACTAGTAGGCTTCACCTTGTTCCACTGTCGCAGCACTGTAAATAAACACCCCCTTCTTATTTCATCGTAACAATATATACCTGCGCAAGCGTATGTTTCGATGCAGCCTAGTCTATCAAAAATCTGCAGGATATATGTCGAAAATACGAGAAAATATTTAGTAGTTCTGTGGTCACAACAGGTTATGTCGTGTCACAATAGGATCACAATAGGGTCACAACAACAGGTTCACTGACAAATACCGCACAAAAAAATTGACCTGGCACGCAATCCTCGGGCATCAGGGCGCGTCTAAAAAGTTTTCTGTAGTTTTTTTTCCCCGACTAGGAGTCGGTAACGTGTCTGGGTCCCAACACGAGGGCCAGAGTGCGAAAGCGCCGAAATTCTTGAAATTGAGTTGAATGATTTGATACATATTCGCTGACTTGCATTTCACATTCGGTACCATGTGTATACTATTTCATTTTATGCGTGACGTCACGTTTAACCCAAACATTGTGGGGTGTTTGAAATTACCGAGCAAGGCCATGTGGCTGTGAAGTGGTCGCCCTGCAGATCAGTCATTAATATTCGCTCAGAGTCATTAACGCCAACGCCGGCTTTTTTGTCGCAAAATATTGCTAGTACGTTGAGTCTATAGTGGCTATTGCATGCAATAGTCTCGTGCATGAAATGTCAAATATAACAGGAATATAATTATTTCATCCGTATGCATTGTGTGCTATCACCACGCTAGCTGACCAGATTATTCTTTTTTATTTGGCTTGATTATTACAAAAGCATGTGTAAATTTGGTCGTGGAATTTATGCACTATTTATTCACATGCATCAAGTTTGCAAGCATCATCTTACAATCGCAGCCTATAGCTCTGAATTTCTTTTCGGGCCTAGCAGCAGCTTGGGTAAGAGCGCTTGCCGCTGTGGTATTCAAACTTGTACGGATTACCGCGTTTGTAGCTTAACTAAAATTCACGTGTGTATTTTTTTTCCTAGAAGGCCACACAACGTTACCAATTTGTGTCCGAGACAAAGTGCAGTTTTACAACTACCTTGCCTCTTTGCTCCACCGGATAATGATTTTCTAGAATGCAAGCTTAATTCCTGATTATGGTGATGAGGATTAGGATGAGTTTCTGCGGGTGGCGAAAATGCGCTTTATAGTACCTGGGGTGGAGGAGGTGGGAGGGGGGGGGGGGGTGTATAAAAATATAAAAATATTCGTTGCATAAGCGTTCTGAAATGGAAATTGGCTGAATACATTTCTTGGCCTGTTTTCACCAGAACAGATAGCAGTCGATGCAGTTTTTACACACAAAAAAAAAAAATATTCTCCTTTCGTGCAACCGATAAGATCCTGCACTATGTTTCTTTGTTTTCTGCGATCAAAAGTATGCGCCACCAGCTATAAGCATGAGGCTGATCTCAGCATCGAAGCATGCTGCGTGGACATATATATGGATTAGTCGATGCGTCGAGCCGCTCTATGAGTCTCAACGGAGCTCACCGCGATAAATGAAACATTCTTGGTCGACTTCGCACCATTCACCGACTTGGTGGCGGTTAGGGTAGCCGTCAAGAACGAGTAGCCGCCAACAAGCAACGCTGCAAAGATGGCGCCTTGGTCTTTCGAGGGCTTCGCTACCCCGCCACTTGTCCATCTTGCTCCACTGAAGCTCCCTGGTTCCGCTTCTAGGCTCCGTGCTCTTGTCGATGGTGAATAGGTATTGAACTGCACCTTTGTTCGCCGAGTAAATGAGTTCATCTTGGAGCCAAAGTTTTGCGATGAATTCCGATCCGCGAGGTATGAGGTGAACTTCGCGTCATAGTTTAATGCAAACATACTGGTGGGGCTAACAAAAGCTCTCATTGTCGTTAGCAGAGCACGGAACCCCCTGAAACTGGACTTCTCGCCGTGGGTTCGCGGCGAGGCTGAAGACTTGCGAACTATACTTAACAACGGAGGAACTCCTTTTAGATGCCATGCCTTGTGGGTTCCCCGACTACGAATACGCCTTCTTCCAGACCGTGTGGCTATATCCGGCATGTTTGCATATCTGACCGATGCTTTCCCGTCTGGCCGAAATAATAAGGCGTCGTCGGCGATTTCAGTCACAGGTGTGTCGTTATTTCCTAAATTCAGGCCGTCCCAAGCAGAAGGCGATGTGTCTAAAGAGCCTGCAAACGCAACCACAAAAATGATGCCAAGGTACACGTCAAAAGGTATCAAGGATGGAGTGTCATGAATTGTACAGCACTAATGATATGACTCGAGGAATGACAATTGCAGTATCAGTCGCAAGCGCAGTATTATACGCAGAGCGCTTCGTTTTCGGGTAAGACCTGGCTCCACCCGATTCTGACACCTAAAAAGGATTTTTTAAAACACATAGTTAAACCGCATCCTACTCCAAAATCCGCGTTTAAGACGATGCGAATTACGTGTCGGAAGGCACAGTATGGAAACTAGTAGGCGTCCTGTCCTGATTAAAAGCGCGTTTTGACTGTTTTCACGGACGTTTTTGCGGGTCCCTACACATTTCTTCACATAACCATATATCTATCTATTCGGTTCAGCTAGCTAATGGTTAGATTCTCCCTTAAGACTCCCCTTGAAAGCATGCGCCTGACCACGTGACTCGCTTGTTCGGCAGGCTAAAACATGGGTTAAAGAGCGACAAGTTGAAAGCCTTTGTGGTTAGTTCTCCTTCCTCGTGGATTACCTCGCCAGCTCTTGACGTTTACGACGCTTGCTCTCTTCGTCACGATTCCGATTAGTATTTGGTGACATAGAAGTTAACTTAGCACACATCGCGCGTCTGCTAGCTACCGCGTCAAGTGAGAGACTAGAGAGATTTAGCTTACCGTGATCCGCGATCCGCCACCGTGGCTCTCTACCGCGCGTGGGCGGGGCGGTCAAGCTGATTGGTTCCGACGCGGCAGGTCTGTGTTGGACATCCAGTATGTGGCGCCATCTGTTGGCGTCAAGGGGGGTCTGGGCATGCGCAGTGGAACGCGCGGTGGCGTATCCCAGTAGCGGATCGCGGATCACGGTAAGCTAAAACTCTCTACTAACTGAAGAACCGACTAGAGCCGCCAGCAACTCCCCTCTCATATCCTCCGGCGATGCACAACGGTGCTTCCTACATTACCATGGAGACGGTGGGCTTGCCGTTAGGAAAGGAGAATTACGATCTGTGTCTCACGAGCCTGGCATAGAGTACTGATAAGTGCGCTCAGCTCGAGAGATAGTGGTTCGATTCTCGGCTGACATGGTTGATTTTTTCTTTAGTGCCAGTGTGAAAGATGTTTTCTGATCACAGTTTTTGTACACGGCGCGCATAAGCCAAGAAAAGCTTCCGCCTTAATTAAACTTGAAGGGCCCTAACTATGTGACTAGTGAACGTCTTTGAATCAGAGAGGGCATGTTCGGATGCGAGCACTATACTTGCAGTTGGACTGCTTGCATGCCGGCATATGTGATACGGGATATACTTTCGTGTATCTTCTGTATAGACCATACTCTATTTTATATGACGAATCCCAGCTCACCATCGACAATGGTAGATTCGCCGTCTTCCGTTGTGTCCATGAAAGGGACCGTGCTCGCATCGAACCTGTATCCAAACGAGCGCCATGTCGTACTCCTTGGTTTCACTGCGGACAGCGATGAGATCGAAGAAAGCGTAGATGATGGCATGGTGAACCTGTTCTAATTCTATATCAGTTATTCTAAGTGATATATCTGAAAACAGAGGTTACCGGCCACTGGCGAATTTCCACATTAGAGATATTTAGCTTACCGTGATCCGCGATCCGCTACCGTGATCCGCCACCGCGCGTTCCACTGCGCATGCCCAGATCCCCTTGACGTCAATAGATGGCGCCACATACTTGATGTCGACACATAGACCTGGTGCGTCGGGACCAATCAGCTTGTGCGTCCCGCCCACGCACGGTAGAGGGTCAAGGTGGCGTATCGCGGCTAAATCTCTTTATTAGCTCACCCGCGAATGATCTCATCGGGTGCCATAATCAAGCCCGTAGACGGTGTAAGATGGTCATCAATTGCTTCACTACACCCTTATGCGATCATACCTAATAGCCAGTATTGAAAGACTGCAAAATGCGGGTTCAGCTGGTAGAAACCACTTTTGCAAGTCGCGAGAACCCTCTGACAGTGGTAGAGCCATCGTAACTGCACCAGATATATTTGATAAATAATAAAATCGCCAAGTGTATATACTCCACAAAATAATTATTCACAAATGTATAACCAGAGTCCTTATAGCCGAATAGCTGCTAACAATCATTATCAGCATTCCGCAGCAATGTGTAACTGCCACGTAATTATTTTTTTTTCAACTTTTGTCGTTGGCTCAAGTAAAGCCGCTCCCCTTTACCGCTGAGCTCAGTGAGGCTGATGAATCTTAAACCCTCGTTATTTTCACCTTTTTCTTATCTTGCGCATTTTTTAGCTGCCAATAGCAGTGCATGCCGCGAATACGCCTTCCTGCGCTGACTATAAGGTATGACCCTGACAATGATTCAAAACACAGAAAAGGCAGAAGAGAGGCAGTCAAGCAAGGTATATGTAAAAGAAAACTTGTTACAATGAGTGAATTATTGCGCGTAACACCATGAGACCCATGATGGGGCGCCGGGAAGAGCTCACACATTATGGTCGGCGCAGGAGGCGGGAAGTTAAAAAAAAAATGAGAAAAAGATATGCACGTATTCGTGCTTTCTCCTGATTTCAAGCATGCAGATACCACTTTTGCGGTGATGCGAGCCTTCTGTAGGCAGAATAATCTGCAGCATCGTCTACAGGCCCTTTAGCCTCTTTTCCTGCCAACAAGCAGTGCAGTGACCTCGTTGACAGCATATGAGTCTATTTTTCTTTCTGAAAGTGCCTTCACTATTGAAGAAAATTTTCTTAGGTGAATTCTGGAAAAGCACTCACACATGCTGGGAATCTTTTATTAGCATGTATTTTGTGCGCGTATGAGCCAGGAATAATGGGGATGCGTAATATAAGAAATGCAGTTGGTCAGTCGTAAATCTGCTTACTGTTTCTTCTCTGTTGCGCTACCCCTTGTGCTTTCATTTGCTTCGCATTCGAGTTTCGCAATAAGGCTTTCTTACGCTACAAGTCACAAGCAACTGGACATAAGAACTCTCGTTACTACAGGAAGCTGGTACTCACGCACTGCTATCGCCTGGAAAAGCCATGCTGAAAGAGATAATAACAGAACAGCCAATGAGTAGGGGCCCGATGCGAATCAATGGCTATCCAAACGTGCACCAACCTGGCAACTGCTTTTCCTAAACATGTTCCCGCAACCTAAACGGCGTAATAATCCAGCATCTTTCATTGGGCCCGAAATGAAAGCGACCGGAACTTTTCCTTGTCCACTGAAACGAATATCTGGCAGCGATAGTTACACAGCTAGAATTGATGCGAGAATAATTACTTCACTAAAGGCCTGACAGCTGCCAAATATAAAAGGCTCTACCTAAGTTTGTTCTGCAAGGAAGCTGAACAGAATGCACATTAGCACGTAATTGTGGTCCTTTTGTTCCTCATTTCCGCGCCATCACTTCACGCATTCTCCGGGCTTGATTTTCACGTGACAGGCTGGAGAGATATATTCGAAGTGCAGTTAACTGAAATACTTTTCCCGGAGTTTTATAAAAGCCTCAGCCGACATCAAAACATCCGTCATCAAAACAGCCATATCGAAAGTAGGGCTGCTAGGTCACGTGACCACCAAACACAAACAATTTTTGTACTCCCACCCCTTATGTAGTACCGCAAAAAGTGGGTTCTTTGAGGTAAAACAGTGAAGAGAAGCTTTAGGACAGGTGGTCCAGTACAGTACAACCCGACGCAGGACAAGAGCGCTGACACCAGCGCGCCACAATGAAATCCACTCGCGTCGATGATGCCCCGTTGACGTCGCACCCAGCTTCGCGTATTTTAGAACTGTCGACGGTACAGTGCAAAAACGCCCGGTTCGTATTGAAAGCGCGTTTAAACGGCAATTTTTTTTGTTATAAAGCACCTCACAACGCAACATTAAAGGTAGAAACTTGGCGTAAAACGAAAACAATTTCCAATTGTTAGAAAGAAAGACAACGAAACATTTCCTGCGGGCTTAAAAAAATATTTTCGCTTGAAAGCGTCTCGAAATACAACGAAAACGTACAACCCTAGCGGATGTAAATTACAACTGACTTGCGTGGTGTAAATATTCGGGAAAACGGTTGAGCAGGAAGTTCGAGCAAAAGAGAGGATTTGAACTGCAGTCATAAGCACTCGGGCACAGAAGTATTCGGGCCTCTTAGTTGTGTTCTTACCCGTTTTCATAAAATATTCTATCTTCTCCTAGGTGGCGCAGTTTGCCTCCTCCAAAGTGGCAGTGACTGTTCGGGAGTGCGGCTGAGCGCAACGTTCTTATAACGTTGGCTGAGCGTCTTCGATTCTCTCCCCGTCGCGGTCCTTTGTGCACACTTTTACCTCTTATCGTCCTTCTCATAGACACATTCACGTATATATGCGCCAGCTGTCGGCGACATTGTCGCAGAAGAAAATGAAAGGGCAAGCAGCGGCCGGAGAGGCGAAAGGTCTTTATCAAGGCCTGGACGTATGGGTTTTACAGTCATCGGGACAGTTTGATGTGGTTTATAGGAAAGCAAAGGCACAGTATCTGTCACACTTCTGGGTGGACAACAGAAAGTGAGAGTGGAAGAAGAGAGGAGGAGGGGTGTCGGAAGAGGGCGCCGGAATAATTTCGACCACCTGGGGATCTTCAACTTGCACTGACATAGCACAGCACACTAAATATGTGTCTCGAGTACGCAAACGTCCTTGTGCGTGTAGCATAATACACAGACGTAATTCGTATATTGTTTGTTCAAGTTTCGCGGATCACTCTGTCTATAAGAGTAAGTTTCACAATTCTAACCTATTCCGGACTCTCGCTCAAACGTCTGAATTACCTAAGACCTTAATTATTTCATGCTTTGTCGTAACGTCGTTTCTATCCTGATCCTTTGCATTGTTATGTGTTTTGTTCCGATGTTCCAGGCTATTTTCTCTTGACATTGGGGTGTTCAAAGCAATTTTTCTATTCTACCTCTCGACGCCATCTATCGGATGCACTACGAAGCACTGCCAGATGAAGCGTAGTCGGCTCTGCAGCCTATTTTCCTTCGTGAATATAATTGTCGTTGTCCCATCTTTAGCTGAAAAAAAAGGGAAAGGGCGGAAGTTTGCTTCCACGAGCAGCCCAAAGTAGAAAACCATGTAGGGCTTTCTTGATACGCAGATGAATAAAAAAATGACAGAATGCTGGCTAACTCACACTGGTTGGACACGTAGGCGTATAGTATCATCACCAGGATGGTCATCAATAAGAGGACGCAACAGATAAAGTACGGGTCGCCATGGACTTTCTTCTCTGCCCACTTCCTGCGAATGGCGGAAGATCGCATTGCGTAGCTGCGAACACATTCGCTTGCTTGTAACCAGGGTCACGGTATACATGGTGTTGGGGTTCCGCTCACTGTGGCGACACGATATCACCACCACATCAATGCTATAGCTAAAGCCATTTGAAAAGTACCAATATGTCCTACCCTTCCTTACCCACGGACCTATTTACTTTTTTCGTATGTTTTGTTTCCAGCGTCTTTGTTCCATGAGCTAAGGGTAACAAGGTATACATATACCTTGAGGGTAATCCCAAAAGTAAGGTCTCCAAAGGACTGCGTCCGCAGCAAAACTATTTGCGTGGCTGCTGTCCATACTGCTGTGTTCTTTGTTCCCAGTCTTCCAAATAAGTCATGACTCAGCGCAAAAGGGACTGTCGGTCTTGGCACGGTAGCCATTTGAAACGGAGCTCCCATTTGTCACTATACCGCCAGGTGCGAAGTTCGAGCAGTTAATTGATTTTTGAACGCAATAGGCGTTCAACCAATCGAAATTCATCGCCGGTGGATGGACGTGTACGGAGAGTCGTGCATGGATGTTAAAAACGTCCGCAAGTGTTGTAGGGAGTTCGCAGCTAGTCGCACTGAAATTCACGACGAAACAAGAAACGGGAGGTCGTCAATTTCTGATGAGATAGTCGCGAAGGTCGAAGAAATGGTGTGACAAGATCGGAAGGTCACACTCTACGAACTCTGCATTCTGGTTCCTGGCATTTCTAGATGCACTATACTCATAGAATTTTGACAGTAACGTTGAAAAATCGGAAGGTGTGCGCAAGGTGAGTTCCTCGAATGCTCACAGATGACCATCAACGGCAACGCGTACTCCTCCCGTGAATTTCTTCGGCGTTATGAAGATGAAAAGGAGGCCTTTTTGGATTCTATCGTTACAGGTGACGAAACCTGGGCATTCCACTTCACACCTGAGACCAAACAAGAATCACGTGAGTGGAAAAGAACATCACGCTGGAAGGCGCTTCACCGACGATAACGAAGGGAAAAATGCGGTGAAACGCTTCCTCAACGGCATGGCGGCGAGCTGGCATGACATGGGCATACAAAAACTACCCCAGCGTCTGCAAAACTGCATAGACCACAACGGCGATTATGTGTAAAAGTAGAAGAATGGTCTGTCCTTTAAGTGATTTGTAAATTGCTTAAAATAGACATTTCTTTTTATATATAAAAGAACTGGAGACCTTAATTTTGGGGCGACCCTCGTACCCTTGTGGACAAAGCTCACCTTTTCTTAAGCTTGGTGAGTACAAGTTATCAGAGTGCTCGTGGAAGGCATGGGGCTGATTGACAAAAAGTGTGATCAATTAATTTTGTTGCTTCAATGCACTTTACTTCATTGGCTCAATTAGCTTTATTATTTGTTACTAGTTGGCAGTATGCTGGAAATAGAAGGATATCGAGCAACTGGTTGATACACTGCTAAATCAAGACGGTACATTAAAGTATGCAGATGCTACTGGCCTTTCTTGAGGCAGACTACTGCGAAAGTGCGCGAACGCCATGCGTACCGGATGTACTTGTTCCGGTACCGAACGTCCACCTTGCGTCCGCTGGGCAGCTTGAGTCCCTTGTAGAAGTAACTACGAGGTCGCTCCCTCCATTCCCGTTCCTCTGGACTCTCGCTGATGCCGGAGAGGTCCTCGGACCTGCGCTAGCCGGATATATCCTTCAGGGCAGGATGAGTTGCGTGCGAGAAGACGAGGCACATGTGGTCAAGTGTTGTAGTGCCAACCCTACATCCAGAGGGAGTGTTTTCGCTACCCTAGTTGACATTGTCGACCGAGACTATGCCTAACGTTCGTCTCCAAATACAAGTTTAAGCGTGATACTACTCCATATCACTACAACTTTAGTGAAAAATAAAGGAAAATTGGGACATCCCCACCAGATATTTTGGTCCAAAGCTGGCACGCATTAGTGCGAACGCAACGATTTGAAGTGTACTGCCCCGTACAACATCTTGTTCTTGTATTTCTTATGAGCGAACTCAGCAGATCGCGCAGATCCGGACTATGAAAGGGAAATAACTATAAATGAGTAACATAAGGATGGAGAGCATTTGGCAAGTATATGGCTAGCAGATTACCGGGATCGCTCAAGAGGAAAGTATACAACAGTGCATCTTACCTGCACTCAACTATAGGCTGAAACGTGGAGGCTAACCAAGAGGGTTCTACTTAAGTTGAGGACAACGCAGATGGCTATAGAACGTAAAATGGTAGGTGCAACATTAAGAGATAGGAAGCGTGTGGAGTGGAGCACAGAAATAATTTGAGCTAATGGCATTCTAGTGGAAATCAAAAAGAACAAATGGGCATGGGCGGTGCATGCAGTGCGAAGAGATGATAAGCGATGGTCGCTAAGGGTAACAAATTGGATTCCAAGGGACGGAAAGCGCAGCAGACAGCGGCAAAAAGTTAGGTGGGCGGATGAGGTTAAGAAGTTCGCATGGGTCAAGTGGATGTAGCTAGCACAGGACAGGCTAATTTGAGTAATATATGAGAGGCCTTCACACAGTGGTTGATGCTGATGCTGATGCGGTCATTCCCCTTTGTATCGGGGGATCACAAAGTTCTGGATATAGTCCGGCTGATGATGATGATGATGGAGCTGTGAATTGGCAACAGCTGCACATAAGAACTGCGTGTCAGCTGCATAGCAACGCGTTGCCGAGGCAACGCAAGTCTCGAAGTATAGCGCTGCAGTCAGGCTGCCAATCAACAACATAAGAGGTTTAATTGGCGACAAATGTTTGTCTCATTCCAGCAAACTACACAAAGCCAGGTAAGCTGAAGAACGAAACCTGCGCAACGCCGCTTTCGCGGAATAATAACCACAATTATCAGCTTTTTTAACCATTGTCTCACTGTTTCGAGCTTCTGGGATGTTGTTATGCTACGAGAGTTCCTTCGCAAGTCCCCAGTTGATTGTCTTCATTGCACTGCAACATTATTCCATACGTAGAAGCACACATAATACATTACGGAAGCCAACACTTCCATGCAAGGCTACAGGCTATCAGGTGGATAAGAATTTGGCAAATGCATTGAAGAGTGAAGAGTGATTATTACTGACGAATGCGGCTCCAGAAAAACTGCGCGACTTGTTTAACGCTCTTCCTTGTCCGCCGACTTCCAAGCTCACTACTTTTCATCATAATGGACGGATTCCCATTCACTCACTGCCCGGTTTGTTACGAAAGCAATCAAAACAAAGAAAGAAAAACACGTGTACGTACTCAGATTCTGGTTTCTTCTTTTTGCGACGCCTTCTGCAAAGCAAGGTAATATTTAGTAACCAATTCTTACGCCGACCATTGAAGTAGACACACAACGCATAGCCAGAATGTCTGCCGCCAGCTTAGTGACAGTGGAAGCATTTTGGTTGAACGGATTCCATGTGGAGCACCTTCATTTTACGCCGAACTCATATTTGCGTACTCCAAAACATCAGGTTGATTTTTGTGGGTGCAGCGTGCGTACGCGGGCTGTGTAGCAATCTCACAGAGGAACCGTTTTCTTTGGGTGCAGGGCAAGGAGGGACAGCTGGGCACGGCGAAGATTCGATAGCAGAGCAGAAAGCTGGGATAACAGATCGATTTCACTCAAGAGTTTCGCTACGCGCCGCTGCCGCGGTCTATTATGGTCATTGTACAGCACATCGCGCTATTACATGTGCGCTGTATAGATTGCTTCTCCCATCTAAACTGCATGCTGAATCTTTGCAACTGAAATTTCGCACAGAAACGGCATTTGGTCGGCAGCGTTTTTAATACCAAATTTGTTGTTTGTAATGCTTGCCTGATTCGATTGGAAAAAGTCGTATGTTCCTATCGTATGCGACAGTAGCAAAGCAAGAAAGCCACTGTCCTAGTGAGGGTACCAGGGGCGCCATTTTGTGCTGTTTGCAACACCTGTCGCCAAACAACGTTCGCCTCTCCTTTCCTGTGTCAGAGTGTTGTTTGGGTCGTGGGTTTGGTTCCTATTATTAGCGAGCTATCATGTTAATAAAAAACTAGAAAAAGATAAAACATGAAAGTAATATGTAAAGAAATAGACTAAAAATGCAAATATCTGCACATAAAAGCAATAATGAAATAAACAACAATAATGAATTAAATATAAACATTAGGAACTAGAATAGGGGAAAATAAAAGTGGTAGATGTCTGAAAAGCAATGAAACGCAGAACAAGCTCATAATGGTATGGAACTCACTGTGATTTCGCATTGCCGCACATAAGTGGACAGAAGTGCACACCTGTAATTTTTAAGTGTATCTACTGCAATCAAAATAAAACTAGATCCAATCGATTTAGCCGAGCGGCCTTTTCCGACGTCTTAGTTCCCATGGCTAGAACTCACTAATAACGGTCTGGGCACTAGGACAAATTCTTGATGCACATATGCCACGAATGTTCAAAAATACACTGAGAATGCTTTTGGTAAAGCTGCGGACCAGCCTCGACTTGTTCGGGAGACCATATGTTCTTTCAATGTGAAAACTCTTCCGTCTCAGTGTCATGGCCCGCACCAGTCTTGTATCATAACTGCAGTGATGAAACACGATCACGTAGAGAAGAAACACACAACACACGGTCGAACGCTGCGTCCATATGACACTGAGACGAAAGGCCTGTTTTACTCCAGTGTTGATACTCGACATAAAGAATGGGCCATCACCCCATGTTGGCAGAGTTCTGGGCACGCTTAAACGCGATGTTCCCTTTGTTCTGGGTCAGTATTCAAAGGACGAACTTGGCAGCAACATGACACATATGTTCAAACTGCGCGTGAGGATTACTAAGACTGTTCTGTAGGACACGCTGACAGTGGTAGCTGAATTATTGGATCCGGTTGTCTCCGTGCAAAAGTTGGCAAATGGTTTCGATGTTCTGTGGGTCATGTTTGTTGGTCTTCTTTATCGCTCGTCATCTGCTATTCAAGTTCTGCTGCTCTTGAGCATCGCGTATAACTCATCTTGCACGACTGATCGCAGCATCTTTGCAAAGCTACCGAATAAGCCAAACATATGTGTAGCAGATTTGCCCGGTTTCACGCAGAATTTCAGGTTGACAGAGTAGCGACAGTTGCACATCTCCTGATATACACAGGACAATGTCATTTGAAACACGCCTTACGAAAGTTGGTTCTTACTGTGTATGTGCGCCCATCCAACTTGCACGCAGACACGTATGTACACACTCAAACTTACGCGTGCATCTTAATTGCAGTGCCCTCTCTCGGCGTACAAAACTTTTTTTTTTATACAACTTCTTAAATGGAACCTGATGCGAGAAAGTTGTGGTAGTAATGCTGTATAACGCTGCCGAATGTTTGACGGGGTACGAATGCTTATCATCAGGACAGCAGCGCTTTCCCGTCACCATAATTGTACCTGTAAAAGCATTTTAGAGGAGGCCTTCCTTCGTCTTCGGTTCTCTTTTTCAACATCATCAATGACGCGTCCTTATCATCGCCAGTCGTGCTATGCCTGCTGCAGGGGAAAGGCTTCATTGATCACTATAGTGATGCCGCGTGTCCGGTGCCGCACTACAAGAGCAAATTTATCGATCGCATCTCACCGCTTGGCTCTCTTCCTACCATTGCAGCGTCACTTTTCTAATGGAACCTATACTGAAAAAATTGTATAAGGCAATAACCTCGCATTTCCTCACACAATCTCACTCAATTCACATAAGAAATCACATACACGTCGCGTATAATTTCATAGGATTGCATAGTTTCTTGCACATTATGATAATTTATGTATGATATTTTACGATAATGATGTGCACCGTATGAGAGTCTATGCGATTAGATGAGATTTTATGAGGTTATTGTCCCTTAGAACTTTTAGTATTTCTGTAGGGAATCCATTCAGTTACGAGAAGGGGATCAATGGTAAGCAGTTCTCCGAATTATAAACCCAGCGAATCCATTTCCATGTCATGATTTCGTGTGGTATCTTTAACTCCGGTTGGCTGTCGTGTTACAATTGGTTACTTACATTCTCCAATGCACTACTATGACACTCGGTCCCACATAGTGTGTAAGGACTTGTTCAGTTCCTCGGAAGCAGTATGGGAAAAGCTTGGCGCAAAGCATACGCATCAGATGTTAAAAACATGATTGAAGTGCTGAAAAAGAATTTCAAGAAGTGTTACTTGGCACCTGTTCTTGGCTTCGACAAAGGCGTCGTATCGACCTAAAGGGTACGCGACCGACGGGTCCAGTAGTGTTCCTGGCTTATCAGGCGACTCCAGTGGAGGGATAACGATCAGCCTTGGGCCAGGAACAGGCGCAAGGCGAAGCGGGTACCTGCGAAGCCACAAAGGCTTTCTGAACCAGTCGCCGTGTAGTTGTCGGACATTCCAGGAAAGCGAATAACGCTCCAGCACAAAAAAAAATGGCTGACGATTACAATGCTCGATAATGAGAAATTAGAGCGCAGCTCTCCGTATATTATAGTTTTGCGTATGCTGAGGGAAAGGATTTGGGAGTCGTATTATTAGGTACTTGCACGCAATTTGAGCCTACTCTATTTGTCCCCCATGAATATCCCTAAACTGGCAATCAACCATTTATTTTCTACTTCTTGATCGTTATGAAGGTGGCGGTGGAAAACATTTATCGAGAGCTACGCGGGAGGAGATGGTGGTTGCTCCTGGCCCTGCCACCCGTGGTTGTACCTGTTGTAGGCCGTCATTGCACCCGCCACCGCTTCGGTGGCGGACTACGGCCATTGCGACGCGCGTCTTTCTCTCTTCCTCTTTTTCTTTCTTTCCTTTCTATTTTCTTCTGTCCGCACGAAGCAGCGGAGGTGGCTCAGAGACAGAGCCAGTAGCAGGCCCGTGCACTTTCTATTCCTGCTTCCCTCCTTCCTTCCGCTCGAAAGAGAGCGTCCAAGGGGCACAAAGGTCGTGCAGACCTCATGTTCCTGTCTGGTTATGCGTTAATGCTCTCGACGTCACAAACCGAGCGACAAACGATGCACATAAAGCTTACCGTGTCGGCATTCCAAGCTCTGGCCTGCCATGCCTCATAATACGTGGCGGTGGCAGGATAGCCGCAGGATTATTTGATCGTGGTTGCATCCTACTCAGACAGTAATAGTGAGGTTTGTTATCCTTGTAACAGAGGGAACATTCTTGGGGTAGCGATCAAGAGCCACGTGCTTCTGCTTCTTCTGCTTTCTTCGCTACCATGGCACGCTTGGCTTACGCGCGTTTCTTGCATTACGCTACATTTTAATGCGAAAGCAGTCATACGGACACCAGAGCTGAACAAATACCTGGGACCTTGTGCCTCAGTCCTTCCAGAGACGTATTTTTCTGTCACCTTGTTCAACGTGTTCCGGGCCCTGACAACCTTGCACTTTGGTACGTGCCTCCTACAATTACATTTTTTTTTTTGGTACACACCTTCGTGGTGTGTATTAAATAAGAATAAACTTCAGCTTGCACTTGAACCTCCAAACAAACTTCAATGAATGCCACATATAAGGCACAGCTCGAATAAATTTTCGATTTTCTTCACATTTGATTATTCTAAGCCCGACTGCCTTGTTCGCATTCAACACAACTGTAAAATTTAACGACAGTATAGCAATTGTTTTGCTGCTCTTTATTATGCAATTCATTTTTGCAGCAGTATCTATATTTTTACCATCTGATATAATCGGAAGCTGACAGGGTGTCATTCGTCCTGCTTGGAAATGATTGGACCAATAGGGGGCCCAAGTATCGCAGGGTGGCACCGCGAGGCGACAGGAAACAGCGCCCCAGGCAATGCCGCATACTTTGCCGGGCAAATCACGATCCCTTGTAACTAGTTCCTTGTGCGTGATGTCCAAGGAACTAGTTACAAACAGAACGGCCCACGAGGCCGCTAGCGCGCAGCTAGAGGAAGACCGCCGGCATAGCCTTGATGTGGGCCCGTCCAACCCGGATCACTCTTACTGTTCTCCCGTCTCCTTCATCATACCGGACTCTGTCATCACGCGGCTTAAACATGAGCGGAGGGGTTTGTTGTGGAACCTTGTTCCCGATATCCTCCGATCCCTTCCGGCCTCTCTCGTCCTGCCCAAGTTCTAACTCACAAGGCGCGAGCCGGTGCATCGTACACACCGGACATCCTGAGTCAATGGCGCCGAACCAAGATCAGCTGCCCCAGCTGCCCTGCTGAGTCCGTTGACCTGCAGCACTTGATCTGGACGTGTCCTGGCACGGCTGGTCTCCGCGCACGCTACACATCTGCTCACCATATTCAGAGTTACGAAGACTGGACAGCCCCCAATACCAACGCCAAGCGCAATTAAGCTTAGTGCCCTGCTAGACTTCATGTCGGAGTCTGGCGCCCTCAACCTCACCTAACCCTACCCCTTCCCCTCTAGGCCTCAGGTCATCCTCATGAATAAAGGTTTATGAATGAATGGTCCCTTGTAACTTGTGAAAGAGCATATTCGCATTCATAACTAGCTGAGGGCGGAAGCCAGTCTGGAACGGGTGAAAATAATTTGAGGTCTCAAGGAAATGTGTAAGTCGATTGGTGACCATGCGTTCCATTAGCTTACAGACGATTGAGGTTTGAGAGACCGGTCGCAAGTTGGCAAGTTGCGTGGGTATTTTTCAGGCTTGGGAATGGGGACGACTACCGAGTGTTTCCAATATGGCGGTAGGCAGCCCGTATCCCAGTGCTGGTTGATGAGGTCAAGCAATTATTTTTCCTTAGTAGGTGTGCTGGAGTTCCGGAGCATGCTCCAAGTGATGCCATCTTTACCGGGAGCGCTGTTCTAACCCACCCCTTTCCCCTCAGGCCTCAGGTCATCATCATAAATAAAGTTTTATCAATGAATGAATGAAGGTCCCTTGTAGGCCTCAAGTCATCCTTATGAATAAAGATTTATGAATGAATGAATGAATGAATGAATGAATGAATGAATGAATGAATGAATGAATGAATGAATGAATGAATGAATGAATGAATCAATCAATCAATGGCCGGACTGAATGCAGCAGCGCGCGCTCTTCTTACGGCCTGCGCAATAGGAGAGAGCAGAAGTGCAGAAAACCAACCAAGCATTTCTATGCTTGACTTTTGCTTTCTGCTATCAGGATTGGATTGGATTTGAAAACATTTATTGTCAGCAATGAGCGATTTGTGGGCGCTACACTTAGATGGCCTCAAGTCCGTTGCTCTCGGCGACCTTTTGAGCCCACTCAGTAGCCCGAACTTGCGTTAACGGGTCTGAGCTGGCCAGTATAGCCTCCCACCGCTCAAAAGAAGGGACTGGTAGTAGGTCCGCTGGTGGCGGCGCTTTTTTGCAGCTCGATAATATGTGATCATATCCTGCTATTTCGCCGCAGTGTTTACAATTTGGATTGCATTGTGCTGGGTACATGTGCGCTAATTTGGAAGGGCTGAAGAAGGCACGCGTCTGGAGCCGACGCCAGATTACTTCCTGCCTTTTGTCTAGTTTCTTGTCTGGTGGAGGATATATCCGCCTTTCTAGTTTAAAGTGATTAGTGTGGTCATGAAATGAGATTAGTGCATATCTCTCGAGATATTGGGGGAATCAACTTGGCTCACTGCTCGGCTGACATAACCTCGAGCTATACTGTGAGCCAACTCATTTCCTTTGTTCCCCGAGTGTGCCGGCACCCATATTAATTTCACGTCTTTTTGGTTCCAGTCTCTATATCTTAAAATGCACTCTGTCTCTTTGGAGATCATGCCCCTCGCAAAATTGTTTATAGCAGATTTGGAGTCGCTAATTATGGTAACCGCTTTGGTGCTGAGCATCGCCATGGCGATAGCCGCCTTCTCCGCTGTCCCTCAGTAGTTTGTTTTTATTGAACCTGCCATTAATGTTTGTTTTACCAGAGTCGTTCACGCCCACGATAGCAAAAGAGTTGCCTCCTTTGTATTCCGCCGCGCCTACATAAACAGTGTATTTAGAGCCTTCTATCTTGGCCTCAAGGGCCTTATTTGCTCTTGCTTTTCTCCTGCCTTCATTAAAAGCCGGGTGCATGTTTTTTGGTAGCGTTTTAAAAGTAAGTGCGTTCCTTACTTCAGTCGGCAGTTTTACTTGTGCATTTCTTTCCAGGATTCTATCTTGTAGTCCTAATTTACCCAGGATTTTCCATCCCGTGGATGTGGTGGCGAGCCTCTTTAGCTGTATTATTATATGTGCCTCGCATAGTTCCATGGTGTTATTGTAGACCCCCAGTTTAGGAAGTCTTTCCGTAGGGGTGCAGTGGGGTAGCCCCAGTGCTGTTTTATATGCCTGCCTTATGATCGTTTCAATTTTGTTCTTTCCTGCCACCCCTAGCTTGAGGTAGGGGATGGTGTACACTAATCTGCTTATTACAAAAGCCTGAACAATTCGGCACAAATCTTTCTCTTTGACCCCGCGTCTTTTGTTGGCTATTCGCCTTATCAACCTGGTTGTCATGTTAATTGTTGACGTAAGTTGATTTATTATTTCTGTGTTCTTTCCATTGTCTTGGACTATCAGTCCTAAGACCCTGATTTTGTCCACTCTGCATGGTTATCGGTGTGCCATTTAATTCCACCAAAATGTCTTCAGCGTTGATATTGTGTTTTTTTTGTTCCTCGAATTACCAGAAGTTCCGATTTGCTTGGTAAGCATTTCAGCCCTGCCCATGCTGCATATTCTTCAACAATGTCGATTGCCTGTTGAAGATTTTCTTCTATTTCCCCATCGTTGCCTATGCATGTCCATAACGTGACATCATCAGCATATAGCGTATATGTTTCACCCCTTTCACAGTTTACAGTAATGGTGGGAGGTTCTTGAACGCTAGGTTGAAGAAGAAAGGGGAAAGAACTGAGCCCTGTGAGGTGCCCTTGTCTCTTAGCTTAATTGTTTCAGACCTGATGTCTCCAAGGCTTATTTCTGCTGTTCTTTCGTTTAGAAAATCCCTAACGTAATCGTAAATCCTCTTGCCAGGGGCAATTTCCTCCAGATTATTTAATATGGCTTCGTGTTTGACAATATCAAAGGCTTTCTGTAGATCAAGGCCGGTACAGTTTTTGTGCCCCTTTATTGGGCGCGTCAATTATGTCTGCTTTGAGTTGAATCATTACATCCTGCGTGGACAGTTTGCTCCTGGAACCTAGCATTGTTTCGGAAAATACCTCCCTTTCCTCTGCATACTCCTGAAGTCGGTTTAGTATTACATGCTCCATCAGCTTCCCTAGGCACGATGTTAGTGATATCGGCCTGAGGTTGCCTACTTCAAGTTTCTTCCCAGGCTTCGGAATGAAGACCATTTTAGCATGTTTCCATTCTGAAGGCATTCTACCTCGTTTCCATACCCCATTAAGAAAGTCTGTGAGTGCCGTGACTGATACTAAATCTAGGTTTCTCAGCATTTTATTGCTGACCCCATCTGCTCCCG
>JAJIZL010018710.1:455629-479884 GCA_023969395.1 Amblyomma maculatum | reverse complement strand
CGTGCGCGCGCGCGCGCGCACGCACGCACGCACGCACGCACGCACGCACGCACACACACACACACACACACACACACACACACACACACACACACACACACACACACACACACACACACACACACACACACACACACACACACACACACACACACACACACACACACACACACACACACATGAACGCCGCCGTTGCGATAACCAGCTGATATCGCATGGCGCGTTTCTCCGGCGCAAGCTGTTCGCATGGCCTGAGCTCTCTCCTATCTCCAGAAGCATCGCTGCAGCACTTTATTAAGCCGTGTGCCCATTGCATCTGTGCAGAATCGAAGCCCGCAATAATTTATTGGATCGTAATTACTACTGACGCAGTTTATACCATAACAAGGTAGCGAAGAAAATGTTGAAGTTGCACTTTATGCTGAAATGCAGTGGGGTGAGCAGCACATCACTCAACCACTGAGTCATTGTTATTCCATCAAAGGCGCTCTGGAAGCACAGTTTTCTTTCGATAGCGTAAATAGGGCACGGAAAGAAAATCGTGCGTTATATACGGCGAACCAGGGCCCGATTGGACCACGATGCATTGGACAAAATGTGGCGGAAGTGGCGTCAAAATTTAGGGTTAGCCAAGTCGGGCCATTAGCAACGGTGACGCTGTTGCTATGAAAACTCAGGCCACTAGCAACAACGTTGCTAAGGGCCCTAGGTACGTGAGCGTCGCAAAATGCTAAGAAGTGCTTGATATTGAGCTAGTTGGAACATCTTCTCACAAATGCTGCGCTGATTAGTTTCACACGAACAAAGAACTGGACAAACGCTAAGGTTAAGCGGAGGGCATTGCGGAGGGTAAAGGAGGAGGACAGACGTTGCAGCGTCCGGTCACGGCGCGGCCACGCCGGCTTCAAAAACATGACGTCAGGGCCCCTCCTAAGTTCTTTCCTTCCTCCATGCTTTCAAATATGTCGTCTGGGTGCTACTAGTTTATGCGCACACTGAAAAAAAAAATATGATCTCAATATCATCATCATGAACTTTTATCTGTCTTGTACGTGCTAGTGTATGCTATTTGTCCAGTTTGTGTATGCATCAAATCATGGCGGCGCGCATTGCTGTACACCAGCCAAACCAGCCGTAAACGCTCTTTATAGGCCACCAACAGGTCCCACAATTTTTCTTTATAGCTGTGCATACGTCCTTGAGAATCCTGTTGCAATGGATGTTGCATGGTCACCTATTGCCCGTTCATACGACCCCTTAAAAGCTGGCAGCATCGATGGTACAGACGTCAAACCGCACGACCATGGTATCGTGCGCGCAATGGAAGTAAGCAGTTTTGCTTTATCTGCGGGATTTTCTTGACGACTGGCTTAAATTGTTACCACAGCTTCTGAGTAGTGAAGCAGGGCTGAGTGATTATGCTGTCTCTTTACATATCACGAATCAATGTCACTGTCTTGGTAGCTAGAGCAACTGCTGATGGCCTTGCGGTTGCATTTCAGTCTGGTCTACCAGCACCGCCTAAATGACAAAGTGTACTAAACTTTCTGACTTCAAAGCAGCTCTGCGTGTCTTCTCTGTGGTCCTAAAATCAATTATCGTTGTTTAGTTAGGTCTCCACCGCCATTCACAGTGCCACGTCTTGTTTAGAGAAAAATTACGCACAATGTGCAAACTTGCGGAGAAACTGATATGCAGAAAGTTTATCTGTATGAGCGTAAGCCCGTGAGATGCGACTGTAGGATATAGGAGAAGAAAATGGATGGGCCTGCGAACTGACTAGCTGAGCTACCACCGCTGCCTCGTGCGGACAGAGAATTAAGAGGTAGATAGAAGAAAACAAAAAGAAAAGGGGCTGCGGGTCACAACAGTCGTCTTTCTTCGCCACCGAAGCGTTGGCGAGTGCAGATACATCAGTGGGAAGGGGTCTCCGCCGCACAAAGCAAAGCCCCCCGCCCCAAGTCACGCTCAAAGATGCAGGGGTATTTTTAGGGGAGGGATCACAGTACTAAGAGAAGTGCAAGGGAAATCCATTGTAAGCAAAACTAAAAACTTAAGGATACAACGTTCCCTCCCTTGGGAAAAATGACAACTACGAAAATGATGACTACTGTGCACCACATGGAGTAAAAATACACACCTAATATACAGACCCAAAGATACAAAAAGTGGAATTAAAATTTTATACACTTGATACATTCATCCCTAACATGTAACGATTGGCATTGATCACTCATAACAATGGAATGTTGCTAACACAAGAAATTCACTGCTTCTGGGCATCCTCAGACCAGCGAGTTACGTTCAAAAAGCTCACAACGAATATGTTGCTCATGACATAAAAGGCCCCATACATGCTTTTCCATTGAGTATCAGTTCACAGACAGTACACACTTCACAGTACGCATTGCACAGTCACACTCACACCCCCTTGTTTGCTTTGCGGCAGCCACGGAGAAAGGCAGCGTTAATTGTCTTGGACACTCGGTTCCCTTAGACAGTTTTATTTGATGTGACCTTGGAGTGCTAGTTGTCAATGGTGTAGGGAAGCTGATTGATGGAAGGAAGTTCACAAATAAGTAGTTTTGGACCAAAATGTCAGTTGCTTTTAATATCGAGCTATGATCTAGTTACTGCCAAACACTTCTGTCAGACTAAAACAGTATTAAATGACTATAGATATATAATTTTTGGTTGCATGTTTTAGAGTATAAATCCTAGTGCTACCATTTTCCAATTTCATTTATCTGTGCCAGCTAGGTCTTGCTCATGATCTAGTTTTATCTGTGCCATGTGCATGCTTCTTCGGCTTGCCACCAGCCAAACTGCGAGTGACATCAGCCTTGTAATCGCATGATGACCAACTATGCCGTGCGCTCCTCGTCCATCTCACCACTGGTTTAAACCGGTGCTCCCGCCGCCACATGATAGCTGCTGCTTAACTACAGCTCACTTTCCTAGTTTAGCCTTGGATAATTCTGTGCTTCGGCAGTTAATGGCTAAACCATGCATAACAGAACGTACGTTAACTAGGTTTGGCCAGGTTGAACCCTGCCAATTTTTATACTTTTTAATGATGTGTAAGAGATTACTATGCATGGATTACCACATGCCATTTGTGTGCGACCGCTAATAATTTATAATCAAATTTCTTTTCTCGCCTGTCTTTGTTGCAATTTCAACAGCCTTGCGATGTCTGTAATGTCGAAATTGTGTATAGGTCTCATGAGAGATGAAAAAAATTTATGCTTCTTTGTTTTTGATTTCACTACAAGACTAAAGCGAGGCTGCCTTAAAAACAGGATATAAATTTGGTGTCTGTGCCCCTTTAAGAAAGGTATGCACATGTTGTACTGTGCTGTTGAAAGTGCTGATGTTTATCTCATTTGTGTCATTTACAAAATCTTGCGTTCAGGCTACATACAAGACTAGCAAACACGTCAAGACTGACCCACGGGTAACAGTCTTTGTGGCCAGGCTAAGTCCAGCGACCAATGAGGATACCATCAGAGAGGTTAGTATCAAGGATATGGAGGTTTTTATACCTTGCTTTGTTGACCAAAACAAGTGTGAATTTCCTAGCCGTCATTGACTGCATAGCTTTTGCTTTTCTGATTAAGTATTCATGTAGAAATGAAGGGTTTATGCCCTTCTACTTTTTTAACATTGCTGTGTGTGCATCAACGAGAATGTAAGGAAACACCCTACAGAGAAAGTGAGGGTTTGGGCTCGTTCAGAATGTGCCCGTCCAAAGAAGCACCAGGTGCTTGCATTTGTGTCATCCATCCACAATGCGAAGAAATCTGTACTGGTCAGATATATTTGGATTGATGCCACATTTCTCAGAGAGGTTCCTTTAACCAAAAGAAATTAATTGATCTGAAAAGAAAATTGGGTTGATCTTGGCTGGTTAGGAATTGAATATAGCACCTTTGAATTGCAAGATGGGCATTGGCCACAAAGGCTTGTTGGTTCACTCTGTATAAAGGTGAACCTAATGTGCGATACAAATGGGAGGGGCCTGATAATTTAATTACACTCACCTCTTGAGCAAACATTTATACAAAAAAAAAAGAACATTGGCAAGATAAATCTTTTTTTTTGAATGCATAATATACTCATGAGAGAATCAGTAAAAGACTTCTTAAAAGTGTGGCTTTTTTGTCATCCTGGACTGTATAGGGTGTCTTTTTTTATGACATGTTGTCTGTTACGTTTGAGCACGCATTTGCATCTCTCTCACGTGTGTTCTGTGTGTCTCGCACGTGCTTGCAGCGGCTGCATTTTTTTGTCTTCGTATGTGATGATTTTTTATGTCTAGCTGGTCACTGTGTGCATAAATGTCAATAAGTATGTCTTTGCCAATGCTGTAGTATTCCCGCTGCTTGCATTCGCCAGGTCTTCTTCACCTGTAGCACATGGCATAATTGGGTAATAAAAGAATTCAAAAACAAGTATTTTCTCCAAGGCACCAATAATAGGCGAGGATTCTTTGTCGTACATCCTACATCAGCCTTGCTGCCACATAGATGCTTAGAAGTTTTGTAATGAAATGAATGCCAATCTTTGTGTATACATGAGGGTCAGAACTATTAGCAACACACGTTTTCCTGCAATGGGCTAATCTAGACATAGCATGGATTAAGACTGCAATTCCTTTTATATGAATTAAAGTATGAGTGTGTAAGAAACATGCCCACTGACTTTTGTAAGCTATGTTCTGTTTGTTTTTCAGTTCTTGTGAAGTGTGGTGACATACTAACCTGTGAGAGAGAGAAAGAAAGGAGACACACTGAGCACATTACTGCTTCTTCTGGTTGGTGTGCTGCATTTCAGTGATAGAGTAGAGAGTGATAAAGAACGCTAGAAATTCATTCTTCAAAGGGATGTTTGGGTCTACGAAGTCAGTAGAGAATGCACAATACAAAAGCCATTGTCTGGCTGATGTGTTAATTAGGCAGTGACGACAACTCCATCCAGTCTTCATTCTCTCTAAAATGTGGGAGGTATTTGGCTTATCGTGGCTCTGTTGACGTTGGCTTGGAAATAAAAGTCATGTTTGTAGCTGATAAATTGGTTTTTAAAGATTCGACAGCTTTTCCTATAACTCAGTTCCATTTCATGACATTGATGACGATGTTGGGAGCTTCTTGGCCTCTGTGATTGCTGGAAGGAAGTGTATTTGAGCCCTAGAAATCCCCATATATAGAATGTACTGTCACACTCATAATGAGTTGCAACACATCCTGAGTAAATCAATTGCGGCATCCACGCAATAATAAATCAGTGAGCATTTAGAGAGAGCATCCAAGTTGTAAAAATAATAAATGAACTCTGTTCTCCGTTTCTCCAACTGAATGAATAAATTATGAGTAAGGTTATAGTCCCTGTGTGCTAAGAACTTAGCTCCTACCGCATCTTGTGTGTTGTAGCTCATATTGAACGCGAGAGTACATTACATTGCAGTTAGTAAAAACGACTTATAGCAGCTAGATGTGGACCTTATCTTGAACTTTGCAGTCAATAAAAGCCCTATTTTCAGTGGAAGTATCTTTCTTTTGTTGTTGTTATCATAGTGCGGAACTCAATCAATATAAGTAGTCTTCAACTTGTCGCCAGTATCCTTTAGTCTGGCACAAGAAGCTTTACGAATCCTTCTTCTCAAATCATGTGGCACAGTTTGGCTCTGACACTGTGCAAAAAACAAGCGCATGCAGCTGTTTGCTGGCATTGTAATTCTCATATGTGAAAGTGCAGAGGGCCTGCATGGAATTTCGGATACAAATTATGTCACTGAAAAAGCAGATACAGTTGTATGAGAGTGAGTCTTCAGAAGAAATAAAATTTTTCAGCTGCTGTGAGCAGGTTGTGGTACCTGCATCCAAACCTCAGAGTGGCAAATGCTGTCACTTCTGATTTTTTTTTTTTTTAATCTTACAGTGAATGCAGTCAGTGCCTTTGCCAAAAGGTTTGAGATGTGCTTTCACATTCCAAGTGTTCTAATTTGAAGCCTGGTGTTATGTTGAGCTCTTAAGTATTGTGTTTCCCACTAACTTCATTGCAGGCCACCAAAAGTATACTGAAAAGCAGTCTGCACAAGAACGTAGATGTTACTAGCGTAGTCATACATTTTATGCATGCATGCAAAGGTCTTGGGTGTTTTTGCCTTGCTTTACTCGCCAATAAGGTGTTGCTGACCGCCGTGCTATTTCCCGCCTATGAGATGTTAAGAAAAAATAGGAAAAATGTGGCCATCTAAGTCTCCTCTTCTGTTTGTGTATTTGTTAGTCAATGTTGCTGGTTTCTTCAATCCTGTCTGCTATGCTTTACACTTGTTTAACAAATTTTTTTTCTCACTTTTCAAAACAGTTTTTTTCTCAGTATGGTGACATCAAAAACTGTCACCTAGTGAGAGATGTCGTCACCGGCTTCTCGAAACGCTATGCCTTTATTGAGTTCTACGACACGAAAGATGCCCTTGCTGCATGCGGTGCGAACCAGTTGACCATTGATGACTGCAAAATCTTTGTGGACTTTGAGCAAGAAAGAGTGCTGCCTGGTTGGATACCTCGGAGGCTGGGTCAGTCTATAATGTACTCTTTCTCTGTGATATAGAGAGCCTTTATTCAGGGCCATTCAAACACTTGCTCTCAAAAATTATTGAGCAGTTACTGTAAGACAGTTAAATGTTGAAATATGCACCATTGTTTTGTTTCGTAGGCTACCACTTTATGCGAGCTCTAGCACACAAAAAAAATGCCATATTTTAAAAGTGCCTATATCCTCTTTCATGGACATTGCTCTTTTTAAACACTGGTTGACGTGCTTCGTGCATAGCGTACATGTAAATTTTTCATTGTATCCCAAACTCGCTGCACGTACAGAGGGCATACGTGTGTGCATATGTTTTTGTTTTTTTACAAGGTAAAGGGGAAATAGGGAAAGGAGCAAGAGGAATGTAAACCCGGTGTGTCTTATAAGCTGGAACACCTGGAACTGTCTGGAAAATTTTGTCCTCTGTATGAAATCAAGGAATTTTCAGAGGCTCTAGAAAAAATGCAGTTCGGAGAACTGACAGAAATTAGCATGATTATATTGAATTGCAGCAGTATAGGAGGTGTACAGCATGTGGCCTGTGCACACTGATATAACACTGCTTTGTTTTGCATGCGTATAAGGCATGACATCCAGGCAGACCTTAGAAGTTGACTTACTTGATAAAATAAAGTTTTCCTAAACTGGACTTGTTTTCCAGTGTTTTACACACTATGAACAGTATATGTATGCTGTCCATAATTATCGTCTACTAGTAGTCAAAAAATTCTGTGGGAAGTAGTTGGGGAAAACATGAAAAAACCAGAATATTGAAAATGGAAGTTTGCTTGACACCCTGAAATTATAAAATTATTTTAGACAAGGAGAAAGATTAATTTCAGTGGTCTGCTTTGACAGGAGAAAAGCTGTGCATTAATTTTATAGTCATAAATATAGGAAAGGGCACACAAGCCACAAGTGGCATCCTTCTTAATTGCAGGCTTAGAAGGAATTAGTGTGCAAATTACATCGTTCACATGAAGATCATTAGAAATTGCAAGTTTTGGACCAGATGGGGTTGCTTTGAAGTGACAAAATAAAGGGGATAAGTCCATAACACTACTGAATGATGTGTGAACCTGCATCTGTTTATTATGCGCTGTTCAACTAGCAGAGTTGGGTCAACAAGATGCCTAATGAGCTATCCTGCAGTAGCACCATTAGTCCCCAGATGAACAATCAAGCGGTCATCAGTGACTCAGTTTAGCATGCAGTTAACAATTACTTGTTTTAACTCTGCACTTGTCGTTTACGTGTTTCTTCTTGTTTCGCTAGTTTTTCTGCAGTGCAGCTTGCTGTAAACAAGTTCTCATCACTTGCTTCCTCTGCGACAGGTGGTGGCTTTGGAGGGAAGAAGGAGTCGGGGCAGCTGAGGTTTGGTGGCCTTGACCGTCCCTTCAGGAAGCCTATTGTCCTGGGCAGCAGCAAGACTGGACCTAGTGATTTTCGCTCATGGGAACCTGGAGCTCCAGTTCCCAGCAAGAATAACCAACTTCCCCGTCGTCATGAAGGCCACAGTTCTGACTACAGGGCTAGGGACCACGACAGGAAAGACGAATTTCTACGCCAGAAAAGGTTGTCTTACGAACGCTCACGTGAGCGGCACAAAGTCGACCACAGGAATGACCGTCCTGAGAGGCCCTATGGTCGACCCCATGAGAGCAGCAGTGACCGTTGGAGACAGTACGAAGATCGTGAACAACGCTTTGAACGCCATGGCAGGGAGCACAGGCCGCACAGGTACGCACCTGCCCCGGCTAGCCCAGTAACAGTGATAGACTATGTCGCAGTTATCCTTCTGATATTGAGTAATGGCTAAAAAAATGGATGCTGGTTTTGCATATGAGTGGAGGCTATTGGCATGCTTAGTCGCCTGGTCGGGGATATTCAAAATACAAAGAGTAATGCTATTAAAGGGGTGCTTAAATGCCAACTTCAATGAAATTTCACTTTGGCTACAATTCCTCCTGATGTGCTCAGTGTGTCGTTAAACTAATTGTAAGAAAGTTTAATGTTTGTGTGGAAACTAGTTTTATATTTACATACAAGCATTACAAAAGCTGTGTAGGGCATCTCTCATAGCTTAAGTCGCTTTAGGACGTTAAACCCCATAAATCAAACCAAAAGCTGTGTAGCAGAAAACACGTGCCCTAGCAGTGTGTCACAGAGTTGGCAACTTACTTGATAAGGTGTAGGAACGAGCATTGATAGCTGTCCTTAAGCTGGACCTATTGGGAGTCAACGGACTAAGGAGAGTGTGTAGTGAAAGTCTGAAGGCTGAAATGTGGCTTGGTATTCCTAGGTTTCCTATAGTGATGGAGATTTTATAATTTCAGTTGCGAAAACAATGCCAAAACACTGTGCAGTCATAGCGGTCATGAACGCTCATAGCCCATGTTGGTGGACATTCGTTCATAATGCTGTAAATTCACTCTGTCAGCATTCGTATCGCTCACAGTACCCGAATTTGATGCGTGCCCCTTCGCCGAGGCTCCTACTAGTGAAAGCAAGCTGCCAGTTGCCCGAACTACAGCACCTAAAGTTCCATTTGGGCCTTTTTCTATGTCATTTCCCGCTCTCAGTAATGGTCATCGATTTTTTCGTGGTTTAAAAAGCATTTTTCAAGAGTAATTTCCATTGCCATGTTTCGATTTTAGGGCTTTCTCCTGATATACTACTTAAAAGCACTCCTTCTACCGAGCAAAAAGTTTCATTACATCTGGCCTTTAATGATTTTGATTGTCATATTCTAATTCAAGAGATCTGAAGACCTGGTCTTTGCGAGTATATTAGCTAAATTTTAGCTGTGCATGGATGCTGTAGCTGTAGTTTACAACTTTTTAAGAATTGCTGACTGGCGCCATTGAACAAGGCTGCAAAATTACAAAGCTGCCAAATGGGGATCTCCTCCTAGAAATCTTTCACAAGCACCAGTTTGAGAAACTGTCTGGAATCATTGTTCGGGGAAATATTATTAACTGTCAGTCCACATCGCTCTCAAAACACTGGTCGTGGAGTGATCTTTGATAATTACCTGATAGCTTTGACTGAGGACGAATTCCTTTAAGTGCTAAATGACTAAAATGTTATAAATGTCTGTCAGATAAAAATAAGGCATGAAAACAGAACAAAAGAATAAATAAGCACATTGGACTCACTTTTGAATGCATTTTACCTTAGTCAGTGGAAGTAGTCTACATGAAGCTAAATGTAAGGACATATATATCAAATCCGCATTGCTGCTACAACTGCCAAAGGTATGGCCACAGCTCATGCAGCTGCCGGGGCCAAACTACCCTTGCGAAACGTGCTTTCCACTGACACCTGCAAAGTACAACTGTGTCTTTGTGTAAACAGTGTAGGCGAACATCCAGCCAATTCTCGCTCTTGCATAGCTTAAAAATAAACACAGAACATCACGTATGGAGAAGCTGAAAAGCACCTTTTGTTGATGCAAAATCTAACATACTCCATTGTGATGTAACAGGGCATGGTGTCACAGTGGACTCTAGTACATGCCCAGGCCACATGCAGTGAGCCTGGCGCAGGTGATACTACTTTGCCATCCGCAAAGCAGGCTGTGCAGAGCCCCAGGTCAGCCGGCCACGGGGCCTCTTCTCACACGGAACTCGAAAGGACGCCTGCATCTCACTAAATTGCCCAGAACACCAAATGATGTGGTGGACACAACTCCTCCTTCGCTCCGGCAACAGTGGAACAAGGCTCTCTAGAGATAAAGAGAAGGGAAAACATTCCACTAACCAGTCTAAAAGGCCCAAAAACGTCATTTTTCTCCTTATTCCCAATAACCTTAAAACATGTTTCTTTTTAATTCACCGGAATTGTCGAGGGTTATAAAGAATTACTGTTATGTAACATATATTCTATATTCATTTTCTTCTGTAGCATTATATCTCCAAGAGACAAACTTGGGACCGCAACAAAAATAAACACTCTAAAAAATATGAGGTCTTTCAGAGTGGTGTAGCAACTCATGAAATTAACTTAAAACTAAATTTGAGGCTGTTGCAGTCACCATTCTCTATTTTGAAGCAATCTCAGTATGCTATATTCACATTGAATCACACTTAACAGTCACACTCCATGATTTAGAAGCGCTTCTAACAAAACTACCAGAATCATACCTTTTAGTTGGGGATTTTAATGCCCACTCCCCCTTTTTGGGAAGTGAACAAATTTACAATAGAGACTGGACTTCAGAAGATTATATCCTCTTTAATAACATCTGCCTATTTAATACAGGCAAGCGCACATACTGCTCCCCAAGCAGTGGCAAAACGAACTGCCTAGATTTATCTTTTAGTTCACCGTCTGTATTTGCAGATTTTAAATTGATTGTCCTCGACAATGCATATAGAAGTGATTATTTGCCTGTCATAATTAGTCTGACATCCTCAGCATCCATCACCCTAACCAAGTTACGGTGGTGGAAGCTTTATCTAGCTTACTGACCACTATTCCACTCTGAAGCGAATCCCGACAAGTTCTTTTCAGATGGCCTCATTACAGATGAGTTATGCAAAAGGTTTACTGCTTGCATTATTTCTGCAGCCCACTCCGCTATCCCTTAGTTCTTGGGAGTTGTACAGCAAAAACATAAAATTTGGTACACACAAGAGTGCAAAAAAGTGAAACAAACAAAATAAAACCTGGGGAGAATATTCCATAAACATACAACTCGCAGAAACCTTATAAGCTTCAACAAGGCAAGAGCCAAGGCACGGTATACACACCGTACTGCTGAAAAAGTGTCATGCAGAGTTATATATCATCAATAAACAGCTCTACTACGTTCAAAAACTGGATGGAAAGTACTCCCTCTTTACTATTGCACTTTTGATAGCCCCATGTACACAAACGAGCATAGAGGAACAAGCACATATTTTGGGAAAGAATTTTGCTGCAATTTCATGTTCTGCGCACTAATACACATTTCTTTTTAGCGTACAAATCTACAGCTGAAAAACAAAAACTTCCAGTGACTGGTAACACGAATGAACATTTTATCTGTTTGATTACATTTGAAGAAATAATAGAGTACTGTTGGCTGGCAAGCACACTGTACCAAGGCTAAATAAAATACACTTCAATATGTTGGCCAATTTATCTGGACCCTTAGTAGAAGCACAACTTATAAGTCGTCCAGCAGTAGAGTCATTAGGCATTGTGCAGCGGCCACTGGAGCTTGTCGAAACACAAGAGAGCAACATCTCTGACATCCTAGCCCAGTACTCCAAGCTGACGTCGGGACTTGGACTGATGAAAACCGAGTACCGCATCAAAGTGATCAGCGAGGCTAAGCCCTACTCACTTACCCAAGGCGAGTGTCCCTGCCTCTTCTTCCACTCCTCGAGACAGAACTGAAAAGGATGGAGGACCTTGGTGTAATACAAAGAGTGGAACAAGCAACTGAGGTGCTTCCTAATGGTGGTAGCTAGGAAGAGGAATGACGAACTGAGGATATGTGTTGACTATGGCCAGTTGAACGAGCAGATTGTTCATGAACGAATACTCATGCCCACAGTCGATGGACGCCTTGCTGAACTAGCCAACGCAAGTCTTCAGCCGCTGCTGGCAAGTTCCCCTCTCCAAATAGTCACGTTAGTTCACAACGTTCGTCACTTCGTTTGGACGGTTCCGGTTCCTCAGACTACCCTTTAGCATTTCTACGGCACCAGAGTTCTACCAATGTGAGATGCTTTGAGCCCTGGAGGGACTAGACGGACTGGCATGTCTGCAAGATGACATCATTGTGTCCGGGAGAACAGTCAACGAGCACGACGCAAATCTCCACAAAGTGCTGAGACGGCTTGTGAGGGCAGGTGTCATGCTCAACGTCAACAAATGCACATTTAGGCAGAAAGAGGTCAAGTTTCTGGGACACATCGTTTCCGCAGAAGGTGTCAGGGCCAACCCAGACAAAGTAAAGGTCATTATGTAGATAGATGCACCAAGGAATGTGTCTGAAGTCAGGTCATTCCTTGCATCAGAAAATCATCTGGCAAAGTTTCTCCCGGGTCTTGCCGACATGACCAAGCCATGCATGCAGATGCTGAGTGGTACTGAGGCCCAGCACAACAGCAAAGCTTCGAAGGTGTGAAGCAGGCGCTAAGTTCAACACCAGTTCTTGTGCACTACGAAACAAGGAGGTCACGCACGCTGTCAGTAGATGCATCGTCCTACGGTGTAGGCGCAGTTCTGCTGCAGCAGTCACAAGAAAAGCTACTGCCAGTCACATATGCATCACATTCGATGTCGGAAACGGAACAGAGGTATGCACAAATTGAGAAGGAAGCGTTAGCCATCACCTGGGCATGTGAACACTACCGCAAGTACCTTCTTGGGTCATCATTTCACATCGAAACAGATCACAAGCCCCTGGTTCCTCTGCTAACAACCAAGCACTTGGATGAACCGAGTCCGAGATTCCATCGCTTTCGCATGCGCCTTCTTGAATATGATTATACAATTTCTCGCACGCCAGGGTGCAAGCTATTCACAGCTGACCTGTTGTCTCAAAAGCTGCAACAGACCCCAGTTAAAGACGACAGAGACCTCGAGAGCACAGTGGGGGTGCAAGCTATTCACAGCTGACCTGTTGTCTCGAAAGCTGCAACAGACCCCGGTTAAAGACGACAGAGACCTCAAGAGCACAGTGGAAGAGTTTGAAGCCCTAATCCTGGAGCAGCTGCCAGAATCACATCATATGCTAGACCGAATAAAGATAAGCATCCAAGAGAACTCTACTCTAAGCACAGTAACCACCCTATGCACCACAGCATGGCCTTCAGTATTGCATGGTCTAGCACAAGACCTCAAGTGTTATGTTCACTAGTTGAAGGTCTGCTTTTCAAGGGTGACAGACTCGTTATTAAACCCAGCCTCAGGCTAGAAGTGCTCGAAAGACTTGACAAAGGTCACATGGGCACAACTCGGTGTCGTGCAAGAGCAAGACAGTCTGTGTGGTGGCCTGGCACTGCATTGAATTATTTTCTCTTGTTTTATAGCTTTCTAGTTGTGCATATGCATTTATTTTTTTAATATAAGTAGCTCTTTATGTGCTTGTTAATTATCGTTTTCTTGGCATCAGTCTCTTAAAGTGTAATGTCATGTGCTCAGTTTTGAAGCTTTTCCCTCAGAGCAATGTATTGTCAAATGCTGGTTTCCATGAAATATTTTAACAAATTTTTTAGAAACTTGTTCCATAATCTCTTTCTTTTTTTGTTGCTGATTTCAGGTCACCTGTTCACTGAGAGCTCTCAATCTTGAAGAGTGAAGAGTTCTGGCTAGACAATGTGTTTTCTGAATTCAGACGCAGTACTGTTTTTTTATGTTATAGATTTTCTGGCATGAATAAAAGAATTTGCAGCAAGTCCTAGCAAATGTATGTGGCGTGCTAATGATTTGGAGGTGCCATGTGGATGTAAGGATGTCCCATCACCAGCTACTTAAGAATCAGTGTGTTTGTTTTAATCTCATTATAATAATTTCTAAGTGGTTTTTTACGAGATAAGTGATACTTGTAGTGTGTTGCTGTGGTTTTTTTTTTACTTCCTAAGACATTGCATCACATAATCACAATTACCTTTCACATTTGTGTGAGGATTCCTAAATTGTTAATGAAAAAGAGTATATCCATATGAATGGTAGTAGAATAGCAGTTCATCGCTCTTATTTATTTCCTTACTGTCATGTGCAGAATCGACAGCATGCTGCGCAATGTCTTTAATACCGCACAGAGACTTGCAGCTAGATGCTGCAAGACGAAATCGAGCTTGGAAAGTTGGTACGAGTGCATGCTATACCATAGTCGAACACAGCTCAAGAACATAGTGAAGTGGCAATCCCCCTCGAAGGAGGCTCTTCCATCAACCAATTTTCATGACAATGGGATTCGTCTGACTAAGCTGCGGTGATTCCCTTTCATCTACCACATGTCGTGCCAGCAAGACCAAGGGGGTTGGCCATGGCTTCATGAGGGCTGGTCAACGTTACTTGCTGGGCAGCCTCATTTGTCGCTTCGTTCTTGAGTTAGTGCATCCAATTATAACAGTGCAAAGGCAGGAGCACTTGTCTCGTTTATGCTAATTTGCCACCAGTCTTACAAGGATTGCAAGGAAAGCATGTAGTGCTTAGATGCTTACAGCTTTGTACAGCAACTAGGAGATATTGGCAGCATGTTTATAGTGGTTCATTCTGAAAACGCTTTCTTCCTGTACGTGGTGAAGAAGGTGTCCCTGTTTCATCTTTCTGAAAGTGCTACGAACTTCAATATGCTTTTTTTCAGTATAAACACAATTGACTTGCGGTCGGTTATTTCTGGCAGAAGGTTGCCGCTTCCTAGTTCGGTTTTCTTTGCAAAATTCAAACTTGCTGAAACCTAGTGCTTGTTGTGTGCTGATGAATTTCTAGAGGCGCGAGGCGAAAACGCTAGCAGACACCAGTAGGCACTATTTTTTCGCAGCAGCAAGAGCAGCTGTAAAGTGCTTAAGCGATACCATTTTTTTTAATGTTAGCTGCGAAGTGTGCCGTTAAGGAATTACTTTCGACGACTTGTTATATATATGGGCATATTTTTTGCTCTTTTATCGCATGCAATAGCGAGAATATTGAATTGTAGGGCATCTGCAAAACAAAACCGTTGCCGAATATTACGTTACTTCCTAATGCGAAATTTGAGCGCAACTAATCAGCTGTTTCATCTTTTCGATAGGTTAAGGCAAAGAATTCGAGCAAGACATGTATGTACAGTTACAGACAAGTGTTCTTATTTTTCTTATTTTTCACACATATTCCTTCAAGAAACACACTACTAGCAGTTCTTGACTGTCATGAAGGAATTAAGCTGTGTGGGTCGGGAGGTCGCTGGAGGCAGCGCGTTGGCCCAAGGAACGTTGCGCGGCGAAGAAATAGTAGTGACTGACTGATGCTGCTGACGCCGCTAGTGAGTTAAGTCAACGTGGCTCTGCGTTTCAGCTTGGGATGCACGCACCGTGATCCGCTGATACCGAGCCCGCGCTTCGGCAACCGGAGAACACCGTCGCCGCTACACCGGAAGAGGGAGCGGGGCAGGGTACACGCAGCGGCGAAGCGGAAGCGCTGCAACCGGAGAACACGAGAGCGCTTGCTACCTCGACCACCTCGACTGCGGGCTGCGAACAACGCAGACGGCGACGACGCTGAGAAACGCTGGAACGGGCGCCAAATAGCTGCCCTCTAAAAATTTATTGTGCAAGGCGTGAGCAGCCGCGGAACTTCCGAAGTACCCGGGAGAGGCCGTCAACGTCGTGTGTGCATGTCCACGGCGTGTCTTCCAGTCATAACCACTGTATTATCGTCAAAGTACAAGAGAACGCGCGCAAGTTCTCGCGTCCACTGTTGTGGCAAAGTGTACTGCAGTTTTGGCGGTTTTGGAAAGTGTTTTGGCACCAACGTTGACTGGACGTGCCCATGGACAAGCCCACGGACAAGCCTGCCGAGAGCCCAGCAAACAAAAAGTAAGCCAATTCTGCACAGTACCACACATCACTTTCACGTGCATGTTGAAATGTGAAACAAAAGGCTTTCCCTCAAACTGCTCAAGCACAAACTTTTCTGACTGGACTTATATTTTATGAATAACTCAGCATTTGCATTTGGTAAAAAAGTTGACCATCCTAGGTTTACAAGAAACGTTCTAGGTGGCGCTAGCTTCGACACCTATTCAGTGGCTGACTCATACTGTTGGCGGCATCGTCCACTTGTATTATACGTTGTGGACCGTTCTTACAGTTCTTATACACTGTGTTCTAGTATAGTGCCTAGAATTATATTCTGGGCACTATAGTTCTCTTTTGGGGTATCCACTCGTATTATTCCTATCAAATTCATTGTCAGTTTTGATGTTTCAAATCTTTTTATTCGTTCCGAAAAACCTTGCAGCCGCGCTTCAGGACTGAGACGTCGTCTGCACTACAATACTACGTCTACGCATTTCGACGTACCAATGAGAAGCTGCACATTTGCCGGCACATTCTCCAGTCTGACCAATCGCGAGCCGGATCTTGTAGTGTGAGTGAAGAAGCTGCAAGAAAAAAGACCGGGCGGCATTCTGCTCTCTTCTTTTGCTTTTTTCTTTTTTTCTCCGTATCGTGCTGCACGTTCGCTGTGTTCAGAGGACCGTCGATGTTCACAATGTGACGAAGTCAAGTGGACACATTCTGAAGAGACCCTTCGTTGTAGACCCGCCGGTACCAAAAACGTTCTCTGCGGCGGCATCTTGGCGACGGGGTATACGCAGCGATGATCGAGTCCAGCGCCTTGAGCACAAGGTAACGTCGCTTGTCACCAGCCGCTGTCGTGCGCTTGCAACGTCATAGCCAGTAACGTGTCACTCACTGCAACGAAACAAATTCAAAGCGGATGTTAACCGTGACCAGTTGTGTCGAAGCACGTGTCATCGGCGCGGCAGGTTTTGTCTTCGCCGTCGTGTTTGCAGATAAGCTGGGTGTTAGGCCTAGGGTTCGAACGTCCGACACTGCAGCTCAGCTCTGCGCCGATGGAACAGCGTGACCGAAGTTTGCGCGTACGCCGCACAACGTGCCCACACCGGCGTTGAGCATAACGACGGCGTGCGAGCAGCGCCGATGTGTTGGAAGCCCTTGAACTCTATTCTGTTCGGGCTGCACCGGTCGCGGCGAGATGCGATCGAGTGACCTCGAAATGCCTCTACGTGATTTGGTCATCTGTAGTGTAGAACATATGGTAGCTTCAGGCAGCACTCGTTTTCTTCTGCCTACTTCCTGTTCTGCAATGCGAGCCGGCGGTCGCCGCAGTTAATCGCAGTGGTCCGGTGTCCAGCAAAAAAAAAAAAAAAAAAAAAACGGTGCTCCTTGTTTGCCACCTGTTTCCGGTACGCTTGCCCAAGCGTGCCCTGTCATTCGGTTATATAGCGCAGTTTTGCGGGCCGTCCGTCGTGATTACGGTTGCAACACGAAAACAAGCTGGAAATGCGCGAACGGCCGCCGACCTGTAAACCGCTGCTGTGGTACTGATGTTCGTCGACACTGCGCGACGAACCGGTGTGTTGCGTGGATCAGCTGTGTGCCGCCGCCACACGAGACAATGCGCGCTTGTTTACACTTTGCTTCGCTTTTTCTTTTCTTTTTTTTTAAATTTTGCTACTCATGAGCTGACTGGGCAAAGGAATATCGTCGTTGTGATGGTTTGCTCACGTGGCTGTCAAATGTCGCCACGTGGTGACAGCATGGTTGGTTTGCTAATGTCTCGAGTGGTGGCGGTCTCTGTGGATTGTGGGGCAGCCGGGTGTGCTTGCTCAAGTTTGAACTGCCCAGCGAAGCGCGCTAGGAAGTCTTTGTTCGCCAAATCACAGCATTCACAAATGGCAATGCTGACATGTTAAGCTATGGAGGAAGGAAAATTCAAGATACGATTCGCTGCGTGCATTGTGCAGTGGGAGTAAATTTGACGTGCGTCAGCTTCGGCACTTAGACATGTCATTCTCATAAAAACCGTGATAAAATGCTAACGAGATTATTTTTCACCTTGGTTCATGTAGTTGTACACCACAGATAAAGTAGTCTGGGAAATGCAAGCAGCGGAAGCGCTGTGTACACAGTTTGCCATAAAGGCAAAATTCAAGATGCATCCTTTCCTTTGTGTCTGGGACTTCAAGGGACACTGCAGCACGTTTTGCAAAATTTGGGCTTTCAGCAGAAAGCCATAGTTTTTCATGCCGCGAACTCGAATATCAAATTGAAATTGGGCAGAAGAAAGCAGAAATAGCCTTTTTTCAGCAGAAATATGCTGCCCGCGCAACGGGGTTCACCGCCGGTCGCGCTGCCGCCCGTGATTGGCCATATTATACTTGAATGTAATGGTATCCATCTGGAAGTCGATGCAGGCGCAGTCACTGTTCCTGAAGCTCTGGGGTTTAGAGATACCAGTGGCCGAGTGAATAAACCAGTGGTGGAAGCTAGCAAAAAACGACTGGAAGATTGATGGTTTAAAAGTAGAGAAGTGACATAATGTTAGTAATGTAGAAACAAAAATTTAATGAATAGAATGATGGTATAGTTAACCAAAATAAAACAATAATTAAGATATAGGGAGAAAAATGAGCATGATAGCTACTGCTACCATCCCGTTTCAAAGGGAACGCTCCTATATTCCATCCATCCAAGACGTCGCATGACGACATTCTGAGGACCAGGGAAGCTGCCGATGCAGCTCCTTTGCTTCGCTGTGTTGATCGCAGCTCTCTGCAGCTTTGTGAATTTCATTATGGCATGTCATTTCCACACGAATGACCATTGGGATTTTTACCGCATGCATCCGTACCAGATATGCCCACAAACGATGCAGCACTTCCGTTGTGGGGAGCATAGATTTGACATGAAAACTTGCTTTGGTCACAGTGAGGCATTTTGAAAAGTAGTGTATGTCATTATTAGCAGAAACTACATGGCCCTCAGCGAAACCTCGGCCCGCATATTCCTGGGAAGGAAGGGCAGCGAACAATGCCCTAGCCGACTACCTCCGTCTCGGGCCTCTCGCCCCGCCCGAAAGGTCATTGTTGTGAAAAATGAACCCAAAGCTTGGTTTACCAAATCCTGCTTTAAATGCCGGTCGTGCTACCTTGAAGAGTGGTACCTTGAGGAAACGAAGAAATTTATAGAAAGGTTGAAGCAGCACACTGCTGCCACCAGACAAATGAACAACAAGCAAAGCGCGGTTGCAGAACTGTGCAATGCATACGAGGCATTGACGGGGCCATTGTGCTGGAGACCAAGTGAAATGCGCATAGAATGCTGCTTGAGTCATAAACGAAATTTAGCAGACGTTTAAAGCCTTTCCTCTTTATCCTACTGTCACAATACACGTTCAGTGAATTGATGGCTGCCGTATGTTGAAAGCCAAGCAGCAGCTCCTCCGCACCCATACCTTCATGAGAAAAACCGTGTTCCGAAATGTGTTTTCTTACACGAGCTTCGTCGTTTTCATTTCCAACTTAATTTGCATCCCCAAACAAGACAGGACTATGTAAAATGACGAGGCAGCAACGGGTGCAAAATCGCAAGGCCATGTATGAACAACTTCGATGATTGAATGCTTGGACGCACAGAAGGAAACCTCGCTCTTTGCGCTCCTTACCTGAATGCGCCTATACCCGGCTGAGCGGTACACCCCTTATCTTCTAATAATGCTCCCGTAAGGGTTCCAAGAACATATCAGGCACGTGCCATGCTCGAAAAGATCTCGCAGTCTTCACAGCCTAGCTTCGACACAGCAGTGGGCTCTTCTTAATCATCTGCTAGTTCGCAAAAATCATCAGCGCATGCTACTGATGAGTTGTCCATGTTTAGCACAGAAGCCGTTGCGCGAAGCTTTTGTGCAAAAAAAAAAAAAGCAAAAAAAGACGAGACGCGCGATTACAATCATGCGTCGATGCTGTCTGACCGTCCCGTCATGAAATCGCAGATGACTGTCCCGACTGTTTTGTACAAGGGAACAGAAGGAACCGAGTCATGGTTCAGCCATGCCATGTGTCCACAGCTGTTCGTGCATCCGAACACATGCAGAGCTGTGTTGTATAAGGTGCACAACACTAAGTGGATGTGTTTTGTATGTCCGCAACGCACGCACAACGAGGAACACCGCACGCCGAAAACCTCCTCCGTTGGCTCTGAATGCCTCCGGCTTCCCACGGTGATGTCATGACGGATGAAGCGAGGTTTCTCCCTCTGCTTTCCTCCTTTGTAGCAGTCACGTGGGGCACGGGAAATTTAAATCGCACGCTTTCAGTCGACGATTGCGCAGGTGTTTTATGCATAAGCGAAAAAGTAACAAGCATGATCAACAAATAATCTACTTCAAAAGCTTCTAGTATTGGTACATTTGAAAACCGCTGCAGTGTCCCTTTAACCTTCTTCGAGGCCTACTGTTGGCCATCATCATTAAAGCAGTTGTTCAGGCATTGGACACAGCTCTGTTTGCCATTATGTGCAAGTGTTTCTACTTGAAATGATGACATTTTTAATGCATTTTCTCTGATCTCATGCCTGACATCTTGCTAACACTGATGTCGGGGTCTCAGTTGTACCGATTCCATCCAGTTTATTCCTTTCTTAAGAATGTAAAAAGAAAAAAGAAAAAAAAGCTGGCGAGAGCTGCCTTCAGTCTTAAAAGCAGATCTTTTCACGCTCATTTTGCATGCTTTCTTGAAGTCGTTTCTAGGATTTTGTATGTCTCTTCATATTGCAACTCTGGGATTTAAGAGTATTTGGGGTGCATGTGCAGATGTACACTCGGTGCTTGAAGGGGACAAGCAGCTTAATACCGGTTTCCATTGGGCGAACAGGAGCAACGAGCAGCCAGAGCAGCGCACGAAAGCACTGGGGACGCGCGTTCTCGTCTCCCCAATGGAAAATCCGAGCAGCGTACCGAGGTGGACCGCGTGACGTCAGGCGTCATGTGATCAAACTTTTCCTGCGCTTGCGTTGCCCGTATCTGCCAGCCGAACGCCACCGCTGCCATCTTTCGCCATTTTTCTCGACCGTCCTGCCCGGGCTCCGGGTGGCGAATAACCAAAAGCACGGCCGGTCTCGAGGGAGAGAGCGCGCGCACTCTCCCTCGAGACCGGCCGTGCCAGAAGTGACGTCAAAAAGGTCACGTGACTTCCTCCGTTCTCCCTGTACTCCGCCGCTGGCAACAGAGCACCGAGGACTGCTCTCAGCTGTTCCCGGGACCCCAAAAGCGCGCCTCCTCTGCCAATAGAACACAACGCTACTGCTCCTGTTTGACCACTGGTAGGCGCTGAAACTCGCGAGCACTTTTAGTGCAGCTAAAAGTGCTTCTGTTCGCTCAATGGAAACCGGTATAAGTCTGGAGTAGCGGAGAAAAGTTGTAGGAGTATTACACAGAAATGACCTTTTAGGCCTTTGAAAGCAAAAAGGGCAAGCAGCCCTTTGAGAGGCTGGACATTAAGGTATAGAGGATATATCAGTTGGCAATATTTGAGAATATCTTTACTAATGGATGAGAGAGTATTGTGTAGGCTCATTTTCAGTTCATGGTAATTTGTTTTGTGGCAGTGGGGAAGGCATAGGTGTTATTCAAAGTAGGCATATGGGATAACACATACTATGCTAGCATACATTGAGGCCCTGTTTACATGGACTCGACAGCACCAAGTCGAGTCAGTGTTGAGTAAACGAGGTCACCATTACCCGGTTGGTGTCTACATGAACTCGCTTTCTAGCGAGAAGTAAGTATCGTTGCTGAGGGCTAAAAAGCATTCAACTTTGCTGAAGCTCCTCACCGCTCTGAAGGATTTTTAATCCTAGAGTTCTCATAATTCGACTCCCTGACTCAACAGCGTCTACATGCTTCTAGACAAGCTGGTCAAGCTAGTTAACCTACTCCCTGCAAAGTGAGTTAATGCGACCCACTCTGCTGCCTATTTTACTCAACCCGACTGCATATACATGAACCCGACAACTGGTTTTTTACTCGACAGGCTTACTCTATCAGTCTTTGTCGAGTTCGTGTATACAGGTCTTGAGTGTTCAAGTAAAACACACAATACAGGATTTTCTTTCTGCCAGGAATAAAGCAATATTCATGTGCCAACAATTTTCAGTTTCTCTCTGTGTAAAGGACAGTTTTGGACAAGTGTTGATATCCTTCACTGACTTCAGTGAAGTAGCATAGCAGCTCCGGCGAGTACGCTGTTTGTAGTTGTATACATCAAAAACATGCTCAGCAGATGCCTCTCGGAGGAGGCTGTCCAGCCACAGGGGTTGACTGGTTTTCATTACACCACGGTTAATCCAACCAAGGCAGGGTGAATGCCCTTTCATCTGCCACATTGTGCAGTGTCACTTTGGCGGGTCCAAAGGGATTATCCATGACACCATGAGAATTGGTTTGTTTTGTGGGGTCCCAAAGCAACTCTGGCTATGAGGGACGCTGTAGGGGAGGAGTCTGATTTGAGGGCCATTTGCTGCTTTGTACTCGAGTTGTATCTGACTACCGGACATTTAAAACGCCTTTTTCACATGCAAGCAGAAATGCTCAAGATTTCTGCCACCACGGTGCTAAAACTTGCTTCGAGCTGTTGCGGCGTTCCAACACGGACATTTTTCGCTGCCGTTTGTCGCTAAGTTAAATCAATCGCTTGCATGTGAACCAACCTTTACCCTTCTGGTGATGATTTTTTATGGCAGGTGAAGTTTTGTTGAAACTACTCCTTGAGCCCCCCCCCCCCCCTCTTTTTATTGCTTCTGTTTGGAGATCAGTGTGTAGACCAAACTCTTTATCATCTCAATTCAATTGCAGGCTGAATGGGGCAAGCTGTAACATATCAGAAGGCATTGTGTGACCCACATTGCAGAGAGCACAAGTGTTCTGTGTGTTTTCTCACAGAAGTGTGGATTGTCGCATGTCTTGCAGCCCGTGGAACACGGACATCTGGAGAGATGATACTGCTCCATTCCTGGGGTTTGAAGATCTGCTCGGCTCGGGAGACAAGTAAGACAGCGAATTCTATTTCCCTGGAGAGTGTGTGCCACAGACTGTTAGATTGCATTTCCCTTTCTCATTGTTGCCCTGTTTTCAGGGCAGCTCCACTCGTTACACTTCACTTCAGATGCACTGGCCACTATGTGCAATTGTACTAGATCTACTACTTGGGCAAGTTGTTGCATACTGATTTCTAAAGAGTTGCACCACAAGCACAGGCAGTCATAGAGGCAGCATGCACACACGAGTGCCAGCATGCATATGTCATTACTGTGGTTGTCTATGCTCGTGCTATAACTCTTTTTTAGAAATGTAATTGTTGAATGAGTCTGGCTTTTGGGGACACCAGCTTGCATTTATTTTGTTGTTGGTGTGCACCAGTGTTTCCAGTGTTTTGTGCATTGCCATTGATGGGGACTGTCAGACTGTCAAGCTCAATACCTTCAGTGGCGTCACGAGGGGGGTGTGGTCCGCACTGGGTGCAGCGCTCGGGGTGCAGCTGGGTAGTGAGAGGGAGAGAGGGGCGGGGAGCGAAACTGTGCAGACGCGACAAGGCACGCATTGGTGCCGCGAGACACTGACTGGAAAGTGTGATCTTCTCGTAGAACGAATTGTTCTGTTGTGAGGATTGCTTGAAAACACATTCCTTAGTTCATGCCAGAAACTCCACGCCTTTTTAACGTTGCACCAGCCCTGTGTTTGTTTGTGTACCCTGGAAACACCAGCATTAACCCTACACCCATCGGAAACCCCTGCGCAGTAGCGTGTTAGATGACACCCGGCAGTGGCAGCGCCGCAGCATCGCCTCTTTTTGTGTATGTGCAGTTGACTCTCCTTTCCTAAGGGAGGACTGCTGGCATCTCCTCTCCCTGGCAGTCTTTTGTCTTGTTCATTTTCTCCTGTCTTTCTCCTGGGCCCAGTTGCACATCCACCTCACTCTTTGAAAATGCGGAAAGACACGGGATGCCTGTTCCTCGATGGATTGGAAAGTGTGATCACTACAGAGGAGGTACAAAGGAAGTTGCGATCCACTGCTTAAAATGCGGGGACAGCGGGGGGGGGGGGGGGGGGGGGGGCCAGCCTCCCCGGGGAGGGGGGGTCTCGGGCGAGTGTAGGCCG
>JAJIZL010018710.1:430102-455529 GCA_023969395.1 Amblyomma maculatum | reverse complement strand
GGGGGGACACTTCCGCACCGAGTGCGGGTGACCCTGGCGACTCCACTGAATACCCTTCACTTCTTTTACATAATATAAATAATGGTTGCATCCAGAAGGTTAGAGCAGCAATTTCTTTTAAGCCACAAGATCATCTTGATCCATCCTTGTGATGCAGTGTTGTGCATCGCACTAAAAGACAGAGTGCTTAAGCAGTGCAAGAAGTCCCTTGATTCTGAGCATCGATGATGTTTTCTCTGCCGCAGCAGCCTGCTACGGGGTGACCTGGCTGACAACAATGAGTGGTGTGCTCCGGAGCGGCCACCAAGCATTGCCAGCTCGGTACCACTGGACACAGACTTTGGCTGGAGTGAGCTGGAAGATTTCATGAAGAAGGATACCAGAGCCAATTGTGAGTGCTGTGCGCTTGTTATCATCTCTAGTGTTATCAGCTTGGAAAGTGTAGGGCAGATTCACTGCCATAGGAGTGTGCTTCCCCCGAGTATTCACATGGCAATTTTTTTGCGGCTGCACATTAGTTGAGACATGGTAGTACAGCCGTAGGCAGTGCTTGCTTGGTGTAATGCTTGCGTACCTCAAGAAATGATTTGTCGGGCTGCTGTTGAAATGACCAGCACTTGTGCTAACTTCTATTGTGTTGACCTTATGTCGACTGTTGCCACCTCAGGCAAAAGTTTTGGAATTGGGACCACTTAAAGTGATTTATTGGACAGGGACCACTGCCCAGTTAAAAAAAAAATAAATGGAATTGAGACAGAATTACAAGTACTTATGGAAGTCAAGACAAGCCTACAAGCATATGTGCAGTGCATGAGAAATGAGTCGAGACATTAATATCATCAATATATGCGTGCATCCATTGAGAACACTTTTGCTCTCATCTATGTGTCCTCTTCATGACACTCATACTGCCACCAAAGAAGCTTGTCCATCGAGCAGTTATTTTTTCATGCATTTTTGTCAGCAGAGATAGCAGAAAGGGTGAGCGTAATTCAGCAGGTTAAACTGCCAACAGCTCTTATTACAAAAACCGAGTGCTGCCATTGTGTTGAATATGCAGATTTATGTCACAAGTGGACCTTTGTGAGACCTGGGACAGGCATTGTTCTGTGGGTTCATTCAAGTAAAATGTGCACTTAAGGCCCGATTCACACTTGCGGGGGTTGCGTGAGCTTTTTGGTCAAAAAGTGAGTCACAGACCATTCGAGCATTGTTCGATTGTACAGCTTTGCTACTGCTGGTTGCAAGCCAATAAGCAATCAGCGGCTCAGCTGAAGTGGATAGAAATTAGCCTTACTAAGTGGTGAACAGTCAAGATAGACAAAGACTTGTTCTGAGAGAGACCAATTCGGGAAAGTGGCTCGTGGGTTACATTTGCAAGAGTGAACATCGGTCAAGCTGAGCGGCTTCCTGGTTGCATGCAACAGGCGGTCGCACACAATTTGCGACTCTCAAGTGTGAGTGGGCCTTTAAGGGGGGACGCGGGTCTTAGAATAGTAAAAGATAAACAAAAAATCGATTTTGAGAAAAATGCATTTTCGGAGTGTTTTTGTACCTTCAAGCACCTGTCTTAAAGATATCAGAACTGAATTCGATTGAGAAATACAATAAAACTGACTTTTAAAGCGCCATGGTAGCCACGAAATCGCCCAGAAGGAGCAAAATTTGTTCAAAATTCCCGTGTTCTCCACGGGCGAAGCAGCCGGCCGATCGCCACCATCTTGGGCTTGTTTTGAAGCTTGTTTATTTTTGAGCATTTTAAGGTATGTCAAAATGGCGTCACTCAAGCAGAACGGCTGCCATCTCGAGGTTTTCGAAAGCATTCTCAGCCGCTGATTGGCTGGCTGGTGCGCACGCTCGCGAGGCGAGCACCGCATTAAAGTGCTTTATAATATTGGGCAGTGTGACGACCGGCGCCGGAGAGTGAGCCACTTTTCCGATGACAGCCACTGACTTCCCCGAGAGGGCGCGACGTGGAACATGGATGCCATGTTCGCCGCTCGCCCGTAGCGGCCACTTGGATAGCGGGGGTACGAGGAGGGGCGCAGTTCTCTAAGAAGCTATTTTCACGTGCTATGCAATTAGTGCGATATTTAATAAAGAGGCTAGTTATTCCAGGTGCTTAAACTGATCCCCGAAATTCCTTTACATCCCTGTGGAGACGTCGTGCACACTTGGGTATCCCTTCACAAATAGCGATGTTTGAATTGCTATTTGAAACTCTTTCAACGTTTCTTCTTCCTGCTCAGAGTCATAAATCGTTCAGTCGAGAGATTTGTTCTCAATGTTTCCAATGAAGTGTGCTGTTTTGCATTCGTTCTTCCCGTAAGGGAATAAAGGCTGCTGCCGAGGAGCGCTACTAGCACGCGGAGAAAAACGGTATGCATGCGAATCAAAGCTTGTGCTTTGGAAGGCTTCTTTAGGATTACCTTCTTTTTTATGAACCTTATTTAAGAACACCTGTTTACATTTTGCAGCTTGTGCTTATCAATGCATAACAATGTTTATCTTAAATCGTCAGTAATCTGTAATATATCTCCTTAAGCGGTATTCTTTCTGTGCCCTAATCACCGCTAATAGAAATGACAAAAACAGTGTGCGAGCAATACACGTTCATTCACAACCGTACTAATTTAAAGCACTGCGGTATTTACCGGCAAAAAAAAAAGTATACGCAACAAGCATTTATTTTTTGATAGTGATTAGCAAATATGTACATCGCGGACCTTTATTTATGTGCCGTTCACCAAAGGATGCAGATAAAAAAAAATTCCAAGTACAGCTAGGGCAATACTTAGGACAAAATATGAAAAATTAAACCTGCCACATGCGAGGGAAAACGTTCATAGTGGACACTTGAGTGCGGACGTTTAATAGCATCAAATGGTAGATTTACAGAGCAAATTGCGTGCTGTCTATAGTGCAGTTCTTGGCGCGCACCGAGAGAAAATGGAAAAATGCGAAAAAGATGAGGAGCACCTGATACGCAAGCAATTAATATAAGGCCAAATTCAAATGCGGACACTAATGCGTGTTTATTCTTCGAGTGTGCGGTACGAAATATGAGTAATCGACTGGATATACTTGCCAACTACTGCTTACTTGCTGGCTACTGTTTGCAGAGCTGGTCAGGATATAATTGTTCCCCCAAGAAAACTAACCTTTCACGCATAACTACTTCCACGGGAATTTAATTATTTTTCCTTTTTGGAATTCTTGTCGCGGTTCGCTGACCTTGCAAAGAGCAAAGCCGCAAAAGCACATGAAATTTAATTTCTTCAAGTGTGAGCTTTCTGGTCTAGGTAAAAGTTTTGCACCTCCACACTTTACAGAAAGGTTGCAAAATCTGAAGTGCAAAGGCGTCAAGAAGTATCACTGGAGTAAAATTTTTGTGTAAATTGCGACCTAGCTTCAAGATATGACCCAGTTTTTGTTCATGGTGAGAAACCGAGCGCTGGCCTCACAACCTCTCTTTCGCAGAATGTTAAAACCCGCATATCCTGCCACATATAAGGTTGTTATAAGGATGATCTAGCGGAAGTGAATTATAAGCGCACACTATAGCCTCTGCGTCCTGCATATTTTCGTCATTCTTTCTTTTTCAAAGCTTTTTTTTTCTTCTTCTTCTTTTTTTATGTTGCATGTGCACCAAAACAGGACTAGAGTGATTTTCTGGGAGCAATGACTTGCATATTACCGGTTGCTTGAGCACGCAGAATACAAACTCTCCTGAATGAAAGCATGTATAGCTCACATCTCTGTGTACGTAAAGCTACCCTTACAAGAATGTTCCAGCTTATTGAAAGAAAAAAAAAAATATGATTTGTGATTAGTGCACAGTTTCACAATGCTTTGTAGCCTGTTTGTGCACTGCTTTCCTCTTCCCAGGCCTTCATTTCGTTCTTAAGCTTGGTTACTTCCTTTTTTTATTTTTTTTATTTCTTTCATATATCCATTTTTCGTCTCTAGCTGCCCACTTTCTTCGTCGTGCATTTGCTGTGCCGCACGAACATTCCAACCCTTTGTTCATATTTACTGTCGCTCTTTTCACGGCGCCGCGTGCCTTCCACCTCTTTCTTCCTCTCTGGTAGGCGACAATGTTTTTTCTTCCACCTTTCCTGATCTCCACTTTGTTCCATTATTCAATAGCCAGCTTATCTGATGTGTCGTTCGTTTTTCATGGCCTTGCTATATCTCTACCTCCATGTGGGGCAGTCCACATTTAATTCATTCTAACTGAATGCAGACTTTTCCTGTAGCTTCAGATGACTCTCTGTAGTCGGCATGATTTGCTTGTGAAACAACGGAATTTACCATTTTGAACTATTTAAATAATGGGTTATCGATGACCAGCTTTATTTAGTCAGTGCTCGAACACACGTGTTGCACGTTTTGACTTCTTCATACCTCCTGTTTCCACACTGCCCTCTTTTCAAAACGAGTACAGCAGGCCAAGTCTTTAACTAGTGTGCGCGACGGTTGCTTTTTCTGTGTTCTTGCGTCTTAGGGCGAATAAAACTGCCCAGAAGGTCAAGAATAAGCAAGAGCTTGATAAGCCCTTGCTTATGTTAGGACTTCTCACAGGTTAGCTTTTCTGTAACGCTCAGAATCACAGAAAATGCGGCTGTAGAAAATCACAGATTTGGGCGGCTATACATTCCAAAGCGAGAATTAGGGGCTTTAGGAATACTAAAGCAAGCTATACAGCGAGTGAAGCTTGCTGTGAGATTCTGAATTCGTACGCCCCTCTCCAAGCTGTTTTCTTCGGAGCCCAACTGCTGTCTTGTTCCTTCCCCATGATGTTGCCGATGGCCAAAATAGAAAATAAACTAGATGATTGCTAACAGTACTGAGCCCCGTTAACCAGTATTTGTAAAATGTTTGCGTTAGCAGATCGAGACGACGCACAAGCAAATAAGGAATGTACAGTGTGCGCGGTATCCGCCCTGTTGCACAGCACGCATACGCGGGACGGCTGACACACCAGTTGCTGGTGGTGTCCTCTGCGCTGCGGTGCCTCCTTCTTCGCAAAAGCGGTCCCCTGCTCCCATGCATTTCACGGCGCGGTCGGCATACCGCCCAATATTTTAGAGTGCTATAGCCGCGTCTCGCACTTCCCGTTAGTCACCACGACTGGCGTTATTTTCTTTATTGTTTAGTTTGCCACCGCGGCGGCTGCTGTGCATGTTTCTTCCCTGCTCTTGCGATGGTATCAATCGCTCTTGCAGTCTGCGCGTCCCGCGAGTAAAGAGCATATAAAAAAAAGAATGAGAGCGTCTGGGGAACGCCGCATACGCTGCTCAAGAATGAGGATGACGACGCGCTGCCAGGGTCACATGTTACGTTCGATGTGGCGTGTCCGGCGGCATAAAATTGTCACCGAGCTCTTCCAGATATATTCATGACAGCATGAATATCTTTAACTGCTCATTTGATACTGATCAACTCCATCGACGCTGCCGTTTGCAGCTTTTTGATTGCATCACTTCTGACAAGTGATCCTGACAGCACGCCATTGTCCGCGTTCCTCACCCACGACTTCTGTGGATGATCCTGTTTTCTTTTTTTCCCCGCAAGGCGCGTGATAAACGCGGCGAACAAGAAATTTCACGCCGCAGTACGCAGTGGAGTGCGAATAAAAGCTTTTGCTCCAGCAAAGGACTCTGAGTGCGGCTCACATCTGCTGCGCAGTAAAATTTCACTATGGGACGGTGACCAGTTTATTAGGTCAATTTGAGAACTATATGCCACTGTGTTTTGGCCTCAAACATTGTGAAAGTTTGTTAATATGGTGATACCATGTTATTGCACAACTTTAAGTATTTTTTTACCATGTGAGGCACTGGAACAGGCATGTGAAGATAAATGTAGTTTCTTGCACTGATTCTAGGGGTAGTATACATGGCTTTATTTAGCAGTTTTGGGGGGATGGTACTGTCGCATATTTAGTATAGACTTTTTCTTGAAGAGCAGAGCTACACACTGATGCCATTCACATTGCTGTAGCTGCATTCTAGAAAAAGTTAGTTGTCTGAAACTTTAATGTGTTTTTCTCATTTCGGTGTTTTTGGGCACTGCACTCAGCCTTGCGTGGCTTTTTTCTGTGTTGTTTTTGAGTGACACTGACAAGTTAGGTATCACTGTAATCGTTCTAAAAAGATCTAGGGGATATGCTATAATATTGCACTGGTGCAATTGTGCTAATTGCAAATTAGCATGGTAATGAGAGCTAATTAGAGAAAAGTGTATGTAGTAAGAGTTGGTTCATTTCCTTGCTTATAAGTTGCTTTCAGATCAATAAACATAGCGTCACCCCCTAGAGTATGTCTTTGGCATTGAGTCTATGCAACTATTTTTTGTTTGGCAAGGCGAAATTGCCAAAAAGCCCCGTAAGAACTACCCTTTGGTTATTTTTTAAATCTACAGCAATCCCTGAACCACTGTAGTTACTAAAAATCCTAATGCAGATTTGAAATCAGCATGAAAATGGTCAAGGCTGAAAATTTTTGTTCAGATTGGGCAAATAATAAAGAAAATTATTTTAAAACCCACATCCCTCCTTGGTGCTTAGCATTGTAGATACAGAGTGAGAACAAAAAGTAGGCAGTGTTCGCGGCAGTTGACAGGACGATAATAGTTCATTGGGGGAACAGCTGTGCCAAATAGGAAATCCTGCTGCATGGAGCTGCAGTATTTTTTGCTCACTTTTTCGCGACACCTCCATCCAAAGGTAATTGAAAAACTTTGGCCGGAGCGAAACTGAAGTCTGCAACGGGCACTGCTCCCACCACTCTATCACAGAAAGTGGGGCTATGGAAATATCCGAAATAGGGAATACAAAACCTCTTGCTTGGTTTGAGAAGGTCTTGGACATTTCTGCTCCCCAGAACTATCAGCCAAAAATTGTGTCATTCCTGAGCATGCAGGGTTGCCAGCATGCAGCAAAAGTGTGCACACGACACTAGTAGATGGCCTCGCTTGAAAGAAATTCACTGGCAATTATTGCAAAAGGTGCGTGGTACGCATGCTTACAGTGACGCCAAATATAGCTGCCAATGGTTCCATCTGCAAGGCTGGTGATCTTGTTGCCATATGGAGCATTGTGCCTGCACCTTATCTTGGGGAATGTGGTCACCGTGGAAGTGTGTGCAACACAAAATTCGGCGAGAAGGATACCGTTCCACAGTTCTCCGCAGAAAATTTGAGAGACGAACAATTTGGGGACTGGGGAGGAGGAAAGGAGCGGTGGCATAAACCGAATAATGACAACACAGGAGAGTGTCTGAAGAGAGAGAAAAAAAAAAAGAGACAGCACAGACGATTGCGCAGCTTTCTTTTCTAATCCATCTCCAGGGTGTGACCTGGCTCTAAATTATTTGTTGGCTGTATGCATCAACACCTCGCTAGTGTTGAAAATGCACGGGGTTTACGTTGGCCTTGCCTGAATGTGGGACTTTCCATGGCACCACACCGTGGTGGAAAACGGAGCATTTTGACAGTGTAAATGAGCCAGGCAAGTAGGCGCCGCACTAGCGGTAACATTGCACGAAAATGAAAATGCAGCTCTTCAGAAACAAACAATATGAAGTCAAGTAAAGGTATAAAGTGGCAGCCATGTTGCGAGTAAAGTAAGATCTTTAATCCGGCTTTGAAGGGAAAATGTTAGCACTTATTTAATGGCCCTGAAAAGCTATCGAAAGCCATTTGCATTGCAGCAATTTCATTTAATGAACTCCTCAATATCAGTTGTCTGCGCATTTGAGACGAAAGCTATGTGATGACAATTTCTTAAGAGTAGGCAATGCTTTGTTTTGTGCACAGTCAAGAGTAAAGCCACCGTGCCCCCCCCCCCCCCCCCCCCCCCCCCCCTTTTTTTTTTTTTTAGATAATGCATTAGAATGTCATGATGGCATCCAGAGATAAAGCTGAAATTGCAGTGACATATGCTGCAATGTCTAAACAGCGGGAATAGCCATTGCGCGCAAGCAATGGCATGAATATAGAGGAGTGAAACTGAGACTATGCTGTCAGCTTTGGGGGACTTCCGGTCATTGTTGCGTCTGCCAAAGCACGTGCAGTCACATACCGCCGTGTAAAAAGCGCGCTTGTGGAGCTGGTGCCTCTTGCTCTTAGCTTCTGCTATGTAGTTACAGAAAGAGGTAGGTGGTGGTGGGCGGGTGGCTGGAGAAGTGAGGGCAAAACCACTGTTGTCCACCGTAGGGAGAACCGTGGACATTTTTATGATTGCATTCATTTGCGTGAGTAAAGCAAGCTGTCACTGTAGGAAACAGCAGAGAGGAGAGCTGGAGTGTGTCAGGTATGGTTTATTTGTGTATCACAAGGTGATTCAGTGATTGGCAGTACAGATGGAGTGATATTAAATCGCTTTCTCAAGATTTCTCCTGATGTGCATGACATTGAAAGTTAAATTAGAGCAGCTGAGGTGTGCCTCTATGTAGATTGTTGTTCTGATTCGGGAAGCACAGCGGTAGTGTGGTTGAGAACTAATGAGTCTAGGCCACCTGACCAACAACCGAAGTGGATGTCTGTTTCTAATCATTGGCATTGTACCAGGCTGTGACCAGACTGTGTGAAGCTGAAAGTGGTACTCATGGGCTCTATTGTGCACAAGTCAAATGAGGCGAATGCCCAAAAACATAACACCTGTGTGCTTGGTTCAATGCTGCAGCATAATATTACATTACGCCCTTTTTTTTATATATATATATATATATATACACACACACACACGGTCACATCTGAATTCAGCTCTGACATGACCTGGAGATAAACCTGAGAATGAAGTTTGCTGTTAGATAGCAGTGAGAAAATAAGCTGCGCTGACAAAAGGAAATCGTAGTGATTTCAGTGGAGCTGTGACAGCAAGTCCGAAACTTCAGTTGCAGCCTTGATTGTGGCGTGCCTCAAATTTCTGTTCGGCTTCCGGAAAATTCTCCTGTATGCTTGCTATGGGATTAGAGTGTCCTTTATTGATGGCTACGTTGGATAATTGGGTTGCTGAAAATGCTCGCACACGCATGCAGGGTAAAAAAAAATTTTCCAACTCCTTACTTTTTGCAGAGATTTTGATGAGCAATTGGATGAAAACATAAGTATGGTGGGTTTTCTTCTCTAGTTGGAGTGGACCTGGATGAGCTGAGCCTGGATCCAACAGAATCCTCGGAGGTTCTGTCTGACTGGAGCAGCCAGAGTGGAGGTGCTGTTACGTGGGACGACTTTGGGGGTCACCGCTCTAGGCAGCGCATGCGTCGGAGCCTCTCTTCAGCCCCTTCTGACATCCTGCAGGATTCTTGCACCAAAAACTGGTGAGTGGTGCAGTGCCCTGCTGCAGGCCATGCAGTCAAACCTCGTAACTAAATTTCATGCTATGTGGAAATTTGTTCATTATATCCAACATTTGTTATAAAAGTTTGCACTCAAATTCCCACAAAAAACGTCTTAAGGTGGGACACTGCTCTTTGCAGCTGAAAATCAATCTAAAAATTGGGATTTTCTTTTTTTTTTTTTTTTTTCAGTTCTGATATTTTTCCTTGACTATATGCACATTTTCGTAAAAGAATACTGCCTATTTCGCACATTAAAACATTTCAAAGTTGTAAAATTGAACGCTCGACCCTTTAAATTGAGGTCAGATCGCGCTGAGTGTTGATTGGCATCAGTTCGAGAAATACTCAAACCACTGGTTTAATTATGGTCTCATTCGAAAGATCATGATGCAGGCTTTTCCCATATGTAGATTGGCATCCAGAAGCAAACACCCGAAGTGGAAAACAAAGTGAGGAAATTGTGCAAAATACGCGGTGCTGTTGGGCTCTGAAGTGATGTGACCAAAGTGACCGCTTTTGGTTGGATGCCGGCGTCGACTGCTTGCGGCCGGGCACCATTTTTTTTAGAAGGTTACACAGTTCAGCCTGGACGGTTTAGGGCCGTTTCGTCATCATGACCACGGTGTAAAACGCTGAAAATTTAGATTCGAGTGTCATACCTGCCTAAAAAGAAAAGGGTAAAGGCTGAAACCAGCGGAAAGACGCAGACAGAGAGAGGCACACAGGACAACGCTGGACTGGCAGTTGTCAGTCCAGCATTGTACTATGCGCCTCTCTCTGTCTGCATCTTTCTGCTGGTTTCAGTCTCTGCTACCGTGTTTATTCGAATCTAGGCCGCCGGGGAATTTCGTGAATTCTTATCATCCTGAAATTCGTATCAGGATTTGAGATTTTACTGTACGAGTTAGCGTTGTCTTTGTGTTCTCTGTATCTGGCTCCTTGTCTGAAGGGTCAGTGCCAGTAATCGGTATTGTAGCACTAAAATTTTCAAGTCCACTGATCAATTTTCATTCATACTAGACAAGCATTCGTTATATGTAGGCTTGGCTGTACTGTGTTTATTGCCTTGGAATACATACTGCGTTTTGAACTGCTTTTCTTAAATATTCTAATGAAATACCAACTTGTCAATAGCAGTGATGCTAGAGTTATTCCTAAAGTGGTTTCAGCTTCTTTGTGCCTGTGTGTCTGTTTGAGGCTCAGTTTACTCAAGAGGACATAGTAGGATCAAGTGAATAGTAAAATGCAGAATATTGGTACAGATCAGATAACTCATGGTCGTTTGCAACAGCTTTCAGTTATTGGCTGTCCTCGTCAAGTCTACTCCACTCTGGGTTGTATTCATGAGGGGAAAAATAGGTTTCTGCTGTGCTGCCTTATCTTGTCCTACAGCAGCATTCTGCAGTGTGACTTCGTCCACTTCTGCCATGTTTCTTCCAGGAGTGGCGATGAGCAGTTGCGGACAGTGGAAACCCTGACCGAGGCTATCAGCCACCAGCTGGGGCTAAGAGAACAGCTGGACGTGATACGCATCATTGACCCAACGGCTTCCTTCAACCTTTCTGCCGACCAGGAGTTCCCTGTCGGTGAGTCAGAGTCTGCTCCACTGCAAAACAGAGCATGACCAAGTGCATGCATGGAATATTGCATGGAATGACATGGAGTTGCTTGGATCTGAGGGTAGCACCTAGAAGCTTCTGTAGTAGTCAGCACTCCACATGTTTGTTGTAGCTGCCTGAACTAGTTCCGATGAGTGGCAGTTTTCGAAGTGGAAGCACGATAGGTTTTCTGTTCTTGTAATTCAAAACATGATCAGCTGCTCTAGGGAAATTAGCACAAATGTAGCATGTTGTCTCACTTGCTCTCGTAGATCTAAGGCAACTGGACGACCGCAAGCTGCGGGAGATTGCTGAGTATGTGCGCAAGAGCAGCACAGCCACCCCAGCAGTGGGCAAAAACACCAAAGCTGCTTCAAGCACGAGTTCTAGGAAGAAGAGCCAGGGCCGTCAGGGTGACAACCACCGCTCCATCTCCGAGCGCAGCAGCTCTGTTTCATCAACACCATCCGCACGTAGTAAGGTGAGGCTTCTTTTCAGGTGGAAGCACTTCTGATAAAGCACATGCATTTATTGGTTTTCCAGGAACCAAGGCAACATTGGGGGAAAATGACGGTGACTAGAGAGCGATGTCCTGGTCAGGTGGGTCAAAGTTGTCATTTCCGGCAAGTGTGCTATGTACCGCTGCGTTGACTGCTATGTATGGAACCAAGTATAGTTGCTCTGCCAAGCTGCTTTAAGGGTGGCTTTTTGTATTAGTTCCCCCTTTGCAAAGAGAGGAAAAACAGAAATTGTATGCTTCTGTTGGAATCAAGGTTTTCTTTATTTTGCAGCAATATTGTTTTTGCACCATGTTCTCTTTTCTGATGGCAGTCCTGTGGTCATGCTGCTTGTGCGTGGTGAACTCAAAGTGGGAGGTCAGGGCACAGGCTTGTTTAGCTGTTTGCGCAGACATAGATGACTGCTTTGTCTCACGTCTGGTGTTATCTGTCTGCATGCGACAGAGGGGCCGGCGTAAGCGCCATCGGCAGCAGCTGCAGGAAACTACAGTCGAGTGGCAGCAGCAGAAGAAGCAGCAGAAGCAGAAGCTCAAGGAGAAGCGCAGCGGCCTCTTTTGCCACGAAGAGAGGCTCATCCTGACCAGCGTAACACCAGCAACGTCCTCCTCCGCCCCATCCAGTCTGCTCGCTGCTGACGAACCGGAAGAGGAGGAGGTCAACATTCTGGACTGATCATATTAGGGATAAAGAGGGGTTGGAATTTGTGGGTAGAGTAGGGACAGTGTTGTGTTTTTAATTTAATGCCTTCTGAATTCTTTTTTTTTTTTCCCCTTTGCTGTTCTGCTGCCTGGTCATGTTTGTGTGTTCACTTTGTATGGCTTACTGCAATGGTTTATGGAAAGGTGCCTCAGTGCATCGATATGATGGGTCCCTCCTGTCATTTCTTGTGAGATTCCTCTGGGGAAGGCTTAATGCAATCTTCACTGCATCACTAGGTACATTGCAATGCCTGTCATGCATCTCTCTCTATTATTCGTATTGATTCAGGAGACTTGTACAGATTGGGCTGTGCGAACATTTGATCAGATGGCTCAAGCAGATTGGAACATCTCTCGTTTCACTGGTTCGGCATTAAACAGTGTATTGATTTTCGGATAGTCATTTATCTTGCTGTCCTCTTAAGAGAAGGAAGTGCCATTTCTCATAGCAAGTCAATGCAGCTATCATCTTGGGGTGTGTGCTTGGCAGTTTGCGTGCATTACCACAGATGGGGGCAGCTCAAGACCTGAGAGCAGATGTGACTGAGTACATGTGCTGATACAGTAATTCCCTCTGCCTTATAGAAGGCCTCGAAAAGGAGACAGGAGACCTGCTCTGTGCTGCCTCTTTTGTTGCCTGTAGGGGCAATAAAAGGACACCTTGTGCAGACCTGAAAATGAACTACAACCTTCTACTTAGCCATTTGTCATTAGAATTTGAAGTTGCCTTTCCTTCTCTTCATGTCTGTGTTTTTGTAACAGTAGCATCATGTTTGCTTCTGTAATGAGCATCTCTTTTTCAAGAGAGGTATGAAACCTTGTGGGGTCAGTTCATTGTGGAAAAGATTTCATAGCAGATATCTCGATTACCGAAGTAAATATGGTGCTCATTCTGCTTTTGTGTGAATCCAGTAGGCATAATTCATTTATTGATACCTTCTTTTATTTAAATTTTGGGATGTTAGACTTCTTTTCCATTCCAATTTCTCTGTGGGAGTTTTTGTTTGGGCTTGCCTCAAATTTATAATGATAGTGTTTTGGAATAAGAAATGCATTGAATACTTTGCCCAGCCTTGAATGTTTACTTTTGCCTCTTAGTGCACTTCTGTGGAAAAAAACATTTCTGTGATTCAGTACCATTGCAGTCTCGTTGTTCTTTTAATAATATTAATAGAATTGAGCTTTGATTCTGAAAGAGTGCAGGTTTGCTCTCTTTTTAGCTTTATTTGCCCAATTATTTGTGCTGCCTTCATATTTGCTTTGCAGTTTCTGTGAGTACTAAGGCTTGCCTCAAATGTATAATGATAGGGTGTTTTGGAATAAGAAATGCATTGAATACTTTGCCTAGCCTTGAATGTTTACTTTTGCCTCTTAGTGCACTTCTGTGGAAAAAAACATTTCTGTGATTCAGTACCATTGCAGTCTCTTTGTTCTTTTCTTACATTTTCATTCAGGAATCAGTTTTGTTTTCTCTTTTTGACTTTATTTTCTCTATTTGCTTTGCAGTTTCTGTGAATATTATATTTGCCTAAAGTACTTTGCCCAGTCCTGAATGCTTGCTTTTGCCACTTAGAACAGTTTCGTGGGAAAAACATTTCTGTGATTCGGTACTGTTACAAACGCCTGTGCCTGTTCATCCCAACTGTACATACTGATTGTGTCTGCTTTTCATTTGCCTCCTCCGTTTTGCAAATGATTGTGATTACTGATGTTACTTTGTGTACTTGTCTTTTTCTTTTATAGAAGTGGGACAGTAAGTTACTGCCAAATTTTGTCTTGTCCTTTGAGAATTGTTTGTTCATTGTTATTTAGCATTTGTTCATTGTTCATAATTATATTGTGTGCCAGTCAACAGAAGAATAAGTTGTGATGGATAGGAGTACCATGTCACGTAAATGTTGGGTGTTTACCACCAGGGTGGCCAGGACTGTGGGCAGCCACCCAAGTCTGCATGCACAGACAGATTTTACTAGGCTTGCATACCTGCTTGAGTTTGAAAGTGTTGCTGTCAGCGAGTATAGATTACTGCATATCAACCTGCTCATATTTTTCATTAAATTTGGTTGTTTAAAGAAAGAGCATCCTTCAGCATGAACAAATATAGCTCAAGCTTGGCAGTGAGGAGACTGGTGAACTTGTCGACTGCAAAGAAAAATTGATGTGGCAATAGGAGGGTTACATGTCTCGCCATGTCAACCTTATCTTTAATGCTGCTGCATAGTCATCATTAATAAAAAACTTTTTGTGATGATTTGGACAGCCAGCTCACCTCACTTGAATGAACTTGCTCCCTTGGGTAGCTTTCGTGATGACATCATTTTTTATTGAGGTACACAATGATGAAGTGGTGCACCAGGAATTGGCATTGCTTCAAACAGTGAATACGTAGTTCATTTGAAGAAAACAAGACCGATGGATGATTTCCAGTCAACAGATGAGCCATGTGGCAGTGTTGAGAGGTCCACTACCTTCAGTCAATTTCTTTAGCTATTTATCTGTGCTCTATTTCAGTAGTACTATGGCAGTTAGTAAAGATATGTAGCAGATATACCCGTGACCATCACTGCAAATCTGCCCAATCTTGTGACGAGTCCTGTGCAGTGGTCTCGCTTCTTTTGTGTATAACACATAGCGAAGGAAGCACGCAGAGTGGGTCAGAAAAATAACTCTAGTTAATGACATTCTAGTGGAGATCAAGAAGAAGAAATGGCCATGGGCAGGGCATGAGTGCATAGGGAGGACTACCGATGGTTGCTTAAGTTAACAAATTGGATTCCAAGGGAAGGAAAGCATAGCAGGGGGCGGTAGAAAGTTAGGTGGGCAGATGAGGTTAAGAAGTTCGCAGCTGTCAAGTGAATGCAGCTAGCACAGGATCGAATTAAGTGGAGAAGTATGGGGTGGGTATAATCCGGCTGATGGTGGTGATTACAAAGGGGAAGCCATTTAATGCTATACATTGTGGCCATGCTCCTAGTTTGTAGTGAAACCGGTGGGATTTTTGCAAGTTTCATTGCTAGAATTAATCCACTGGACACTAGCATGCGAGGAAGACAGATAGTGCCCCAACTTGCAGTTATTGCAGCTGAGGGAACATATTTCCAGTAAAATTGGGAGTGAAGTGCATATTCGTTCATTGCACTTCAGCTCTTCATTTCGATATTGTTGGCTCTTGAGTGTGACCTTCTGTAAGGCCCTGAATACCTTGAGTGGAAAGGGTTGAAAATGGCGACACATTCCTCGCCGGTTGAAAAAGCTGTCATGGTATACCCTAGAAGCACCTTGGAGCATGGCGCCTCAGCGGTGACATCTTTTCGTGTCATTGAGTTGCACATCAGGTGCGATAGGAGGGCTCGGGACTGTTGAGTCTAGCAAGTTCCCAAGTTGTCTCTGCAGCAGTGGGCACATTTATAGAGTTCCGATATTGTTTTACGTTGCTCACCCTTTTGGAGTTGACCTCGTTCACTTAGTATCATAGCCTGTGTAAATTCCATGCAGTACAGTCATTTAAAAAAAAAACATTCTTTGACTGCCTGTAGCCATGGTCTCCGAGCACAGTCTACTACTTTGGAGGATGCATTTCTAGTTTGATGCTTTTGTGATGAAACTGCCGTGAGATACCGGAAGTCCAGCCATAGCCATAGCTGTGCTGAGGCTGTAAGACACCAGTGTCAGACCACAGTCAGGCAGTGGGGCTGTCGCCTCACTTGTTCTAGGCTAATCTTTGAAGAATACGGTTCAGCATTGGGGTATCCCTTGGTCCATTGGAACCGCAATCTCCGGGAAGCTTTGCTCGGCTGCTTAACGCTTGTCCAGCATAATACTGGTCTGGACTACGGGTTGAGCACTTTGCCCATGGCAATGACGAGGCCGCTGACGTTGTCGACAACGAAGTAGAGGAACGGCCTGTCCAGCACGACGTCGATGGTTTCCTCCGAAGGGCCCACGAAGGCAGGCTCTCGGCGCCGGTTGCTCGTCTTGGGCGGGAGCACGGCACCACTGGTTGCCACGCGGGGTGCCTTGATGTCCAGCGACGACTTGTGCACTACGTTGGTGACGTGCAGCCACGGAACGTCGCTCATATCGAACAGTTGTGCCCTCCCAGGGCCGAACAGTGAAGCGAGCCCCATGCGGGCCAACGGCGCGGTCAGGTTCTCGTGACTGTGCTCGATCTTGATGCGCGGCAACTGCGTGCACGAGAAGAAATGTTAGGCTGCTCTTACTGCAGTATACTGGGATTTAAAAAAAAAAAAAGCTCCATCCTTTTTCGTCCTCAGCGCACATAGAGGCTTGAAGAATTATTCGTGTAGCTCTCGTGTTACCAGCAACAGTCGGGCTAACGTTCTTTAGCTGCACTACTAATGTTCTAAACACTGGATCCTGCCCGGGCCAGTGGACTATGGAGGTGGCACACAATTTCTGCCTTCCTGATTATGATTTAACAATCTCCGCGGACGTGTCGGGGGACTGGTAGGGAGCTAAGCATGCAAGTAAATGACGTGCAAGTACGGTTTGCATGTTCTACATGCGGCATGGTGTAATTACGTGCGAATGAATCTCCTGTTTTGGTACACGAAAATGGCAGGACAACATGCTGTAATAAGCCATCATTTCGATGCTGTTATGTGATGGCCATTTTTCCCAACTATTCCTTTGTTAGTAAAAATGTTGCCATATTATTACGAGTCGTAAGGATTTTGCGGACCGAGCGAGTCATTCAGCATAATGACGGTACTATTTATCGTTTTCTTCACTCGCATGATGAAGAAAGCCCAAATTTCCAATGCCATTTAGCCCGGAATCTTTCGCGCAATGCCGCTGACTCTCGTACCTTGAGGTTCGCTCTGCGGACGTGCATGTTTGCGAGGATGTCGCTGATGAGTTGCGCACTCAGGCGCGTCTCCAGCAGCCCCATATCGTCGTGCTCGTTGGGCGTTAGGGCGAGCAGGGACACCAGACCGCCGCCAGCCAGTGGTACCTCGACCGCGCTGCAGTTGAGGTAGTCGTGGCGGGCGTAACGCACACGCGTCCACCGTGCTTCCAGCATCGCTGGGTTGCCGCCCAGGGACTCGATGGCCTCCGAGGCAGCCGTTGTATCTGCGCGAAAAGGCCGATAAAGTCCTCGAAAAAACATTGCGTGCTCACAGAACGCCTTATTTTGTGGCACTTCAGCAGATGCCACGAATGCAATGAGAAGGCTGCTGTAAATTAACCAGTGTTTCGATTGCTATAGCACTCTGGTGTGGTTTTGCTTTGCCGTTGAGCACTGAGTGCGCACGTCCCAATGTGGTGGGAGTTGTTTCCACTATCGGTACTAACCTCTTCTATTACGGTGTGGTGGTGGAGATGAAAAACATCTATTTGGCTATGGTTACAGTGATATGCTCGGGGAGAGGCCCCTCTTATCCCTCATTTCGAGATCCCTTTGGTCTTAACCGCTGCACAGGTCTCGAACCAGAAGCTATTGAGCTCATATACAGTTCCTGGCAGCTGAGCAGGGCCGCCTACCATTCCTCTCAAGTAGGGGAGGGGGTGATGATGGACGAGAGATGGATTTTGCTTGTACGCTCAAACCATTTGGGAGGTGCCGACGACGTCCCCACAGAATGAACAGCGGTCGTCTAAAACGATCAAAATAACCACAAGGCACAGCACTGCGTTTGCAAACAGCCAAAGTTCGCCATTTTTACCTTGATGGCAGCCCGGTAACGCCGATCTTGAGCCCGATAGGGTTCAATACTGTCATTAAAGAAATAAGAGTGCTGCAGTCCGGGCCAAGGTCGTGACGCATGGTGCCCGGCGAGTGCACTGGCTGGCTAAGGGCTCCTTCGTTACCGAGCATTCCTTGGTGGCCCGGAACCCACATATTTGAGTGATGTTGAACCGCAGTCGTGGGTACTGCGATTACTGGAGCGGGTACTGGAGCAGACATACAAACGTTAGACGAGTCTGCTATGCTCTGAACCTCCGGAGTAGTGTTTTCGCACTAAAATTTACGGAATGTGCTTTACATAACTGACGTGCTATGAAGGCAAAAGCATTGACTGGTTCTTAATCCATGTATTAATCCAGTTTATTCATTGTAGTCCAACCTAATCCGACATATTTTCCTCTTAATCCTTCCTGATGCAACTTAAGTCGTTGTTGTCCACTTTTAATTCACTCATGATTCAACTACACGATCCTTATGATCCAACGCGATTACTCCACCACAGTGAATGATATATCCTCCCTCTAACAAATCAGTCATGCGTTTCTCGCTTTCGAATTTCGCGTCGTTGTTGATTGGTTCTCGGCGTGATGATGTCACAATCCCGCTGTCTTGTTTTTCAGAAGCACTCTTAGTGGTTTCCGGCACCGAGTTTCGTATCTAATTTTGTTCTTATGAGCTTGCTGCTATCACACTTATGGTGGCCAGCGGTCATGCAGTGTACGTGAAGACTGATGCACATACTTAGAGATGAATGTTCTAGAGGTGTATTGCATGGGTGATGACCAAGGAGGTTATATAGAACTGGGACGACCAAATAAGAGAACTGGAGAGACATTCGATAGAATCCAATGGATACACCTCGAGACATGATGTAGGGAGCAGTGAACCCCGACCGATATGAAGACTAACCTTCGGAAACGGCAGTGGTATCTGCGGCGCCGGCACCGACCCTGCGTCCGAGCTGCAGCAGAGTGGTGGCAGGCGAGACCAGAGGCTGCGCCCTCCAGCGCACTCCTTCGGCAGGTACCAGGTCTAGCTCGATGTGCGAGTCCAGGTGGAGGCCCGAAAGCAGGAGCAACTGCGTCCACGGCGGTGGCGTGTCCGGCAGCAGGTTGGCCAGCTGCGCGTGGCTCGCCTTCTCCACCACGGCGTTGATGTGCTGGCGCGCCTCCTCCGCGTTGGCAGCGAAGTCCAGCGAGTGGACGGACGAGTTGTAGAAGTGGTACAGCGACCGTTGGAACGGATACTTGACGCCAAAGTCACGCTGCACATACAGGCTCCTGCATCGTACAGATACAAAGGGATTTTTTAATGAGGCGCGTCAGTATGCCCACAGAGCTACGTACACCATCATCTCAAAATACAAAAACGATGCCGGTGCCTATTAGAGGAAATCTTCGGGGTAGGGAGGGACAGGGGGTGCTTTTTCGGAAGGTGCTGGCGCCATATACGGCAGAGGCAATATATGCACGAGGCAAGGCCATGACAAGGAAACAACACAAAAGGATGTAGCCCCCAGATAAATGCTCTAAAGTAAGGCAGCTAGCTATCTTGGGATTTTACTGTTGGTGTATTAGGGAATTTAAACTTTCCAATTCGTAAATTCAGAAAATGTCATGACCCAAATGTATAGGATCTCTAGCGCTTCATTTTGCCAAACTATTCGCTGTACCATGTTTTCGCATTGAAGCAGGAAGATTAAGTCTCTCAAAGTATCAGTTTTGTATTGTCAAAGCCATGTTCCTCAAGATGAATTAAGGATCTTGTAGCGTAGTCTGAAGTTGGGTCACCAACCATGTGCGTCTAGCAACCAGGGTGCTTAATATGTGCACTGCAAAAAAAGTTTCAAGAGCACTGCAGAATCTGCAGTGGAGAAATGCAAAAGCCTGAGCGTTGCTGCTGCACACGGTACATAGCGCACCACTTTAAATCAAAGTTCACTGACGTTCTATGATTGGTTTACAGGAAGGAAATGCGCAGTATCTGTCGCTCGCGGACAACCTCGCCGACGCGAGATTTTGACACTCATTACACACTTCTGATCACTATCATGCATTTATCTGGCTCATTAAGTCAGGAACACATTCACTTCCGGTTAGCGTGACCTCACATCCTTTCGATGTCGACATTAGTCGTATGGCTATTTCGACGTCTGAGGGATTTTACTTTTACATATTTTGGCTCCAATTAATTAACTAATCATCTTATTGACAATTTTTTTTCTGCAACATCCTCACATCATCTGTCACAACCATATGTTTGATCCTAACACTTCTCAGAACGACACGCCTGCGGACGTTCTGTACGCAGGACCCCTCCGACATAGCCTAGAAAGCATTTCGCCTTAGTGTTAGCCAAAGGGTTGTGTTCTCATTCCTACGGTCGACACTGCAACAGATGATACACCGTGTCAGAAGTGGGACAGCCGGTTGCTTTACCGATGGAAAGCATTCGCCTGCCGCACGGGCTTACAGCTTACCTTCCTTTGGCCGACATCGGTTTCTACGCCTGATAGCCAGCGCGCCAGAGGTTTAACAAAAGAATATAGTATCCCAGATTTTTGACGGCCTCCAGGGTGTATGTGATGGTGATGATGATGGTGTGAGATCGTACTAGAGATAAGCATGAAGAGGAAAGAGCTCAAACCCGTGGCCTGTCTCCCAATTAGTTCAAACAGATGTAACCTTGGTATGCATGAACTTATAGTTCTGGGTGACAAGATCAGTGACCAGGATATGCAACAAGATCAGAGCTTGGTCGATTAAAAGTATTTTGATGATGCCTGTACCACGCGATGTGAACCATCAAAATTACAGTAGCAGACAGTTCAGCTTTGTGAACGCGCCCAATAAACACAATGTCCTCAGGATATCCTGGAATGGTCCAAACGTCCTAGATCCGTGACAAACTGTCTGAGGACGTCCATAGAAAAAAGCATTTGGACTCATCCTCAAAAAATCTGGAAAGAATCTTCGCCGCAGATGGTAGGTGCTTGAGGCAACACTCTAGTGGAAGTGGTGCCACGTATAGCCGCAACTAAGTTAGACACTAGCACCTAGCCCAGAAGTCTAGAGCTGGAGTCTATTTCCAGCTTTTGTTGCCCGATATGTCTTGCTCGAGCGCACTTCACAAAGGTGACGCCGACTGTACTTCCCGCTCTCCCGGAAGAGCCTTCTGCCCTTTCAGTCGCTCCACTCAAAGATAGTTAAGCACAGGATAGCGAAAACCTGCATGAAAGCAGCTTTGTATTGGTCATGCATACATAAAAATCAAACCAGCTTCGCGCAGATCACTAGACTTACCACTGCAGGCTACCCGACGATTATTTCAAGCGTAGCAGAGTCGATACTAGCAGAAAGCAGGATTAAAAAGAATGCACGCGATTCAAATAAGAGCATGGCGTGTATACTATATGTTCATAAGGTTCCGCACAACCTGAATAAGATCGTGAGTAAAGCCGGCGGGAAGCTCCTTTTCCTCCGCTAGGAATAGGTTTGGAGGGTTGTTCAAGAGAGTTAACCAAGAAATTAGAAAGAAGGAAAGAAGGCATGTGAGAGGAAACACCGAAAGAAATTTGTCAACTGTTGTTGTGGTGCTGTATGCAAGATTCCGCTGTCATACGGCCGATTTTACATCGGGGAAACTGGATTGTGCCTCAATGAGCGACTACGCGAACATGCGAAATACAGAAAACTAGTCACGCCGAAATAACATAGTCATCCATTCCACTGATTGCAAGGACTATGAGGCGTTTTTAAACCTGACCACAATCATCGCCAAATATAAAGATCTGACCTCATGCCTCATATCAGAGGCTTTACATATACACGAATTTGGCGACACATATGTGTAGGACAACTGTCGGTAGCTCTATTCCCACAAGAGTTTACCTATCTTAAACAGGGACGAATTTGGTAGCTTCCTGTGCATCTCACGGCCATGATTGTGCCGCAATTGTTTTTTTTTTTTTTTGTTTTGTTTTTTTTCATCTGTTTCGGCTTGCTACTTTATATTGGTTCATGTGTCGCAATAAACTATTTGGTTGTTAGTCAGCGCATGTGTGTGTCTTGCCTTTCCACTCGTACCGTCTGTTAGCGCTGTTTCTTCGTTTCGATTCACCGATGCATCTTGCTTGGCCTCCGTGCCGTCTTCCTTCAGTATCACGGTCAGGAGTGGAGATGCCTATGCGTCTGGAGCCTTGACTGACTGTGACGACGACACTCGCAAATAGGAAAAAGAGGCATTAGGCTGTGTGAATGTTTCCGCGAGTTTATCTATGGAAAGCGTATTTCAATCGAAATTGACTGTCAGCTATTCATTTCCATATCGAAAAAGAATAATCGTGACATGCCTCCATACCTCCAAAAATTTTTTCTTTCCCTCACGAAGTATATATCTACGCCTTTAAGTATGTTCCGGGTGCTTGCGGATGCCATGTGTCGAGCACCAGTGACTGCTCCACCACCCCTGTCATCCCACGACGCCGAGGTCTCAGTCCTCTTTGATACGGCCATCGAGGCAACTCATCGCAGATTGTCAGCAGAAAGAGCTAAGGACCCAGTACTCTACTCAGTGATGATTCCATCACTTAAGGATAATATGGGTGTGTAAGGAGAGTAAGTCATGAGTGGTAGGGGTGAACTCTTTTACTGCGCCCCAAAACAGGGGACCAGTCAAAGGACTGGTTGTGCTGGCTTAGGAGGCCGGCTGGGATCCCTTGGGAGGCCGCGCGCCGGATAAGCCAGCGTTGGTCTGCTGGCTCGGAAGTACGCAGGAGAGACTCCCACGTCTCTGGGGTGTTTGAGTTGTCTGTGTTGTAGTGTGTACAAGTCCACGCCATGTGTATGAGAGTGGCCGGAGTTGAGCAGTGTTTACACATAGGGGCTATCCGTTCCGGAAAGATCCAGCTGTATAAGACGGGGTGCGGGAAGCTGCCAGTTTGTAGTTCGCGCCATTGGACGGCCTCGCGTCTTGTTAGATCGCAGTGTGCGGGATGATATGTGCATCTTTGGAGTCGGTAGTGCTGGAGTATGTCCGTGTAAGTGGTGAGTAGAGAAGCGCGTGAGTTATTAGTGTGAGCGGAAGCAGGGTGGCTGATCATACTCTCGGCTCGCAAGCTGAGATCTCGAGCGAGAGTGTGCGCCTGAGCGTTTCCGCTGAGCGACTCTTGGGGTGGAGCCCAAAGAAGTAAGCGAGATGCGAACTGAGTGTTGTGAATGCTGTTTAGGCTTAAAAGCTGTTATTCCAAAAAGCCTTCACCCCGCCGGGGTGGCGCAGTAGTTACGGCGCTCGACTACTGTTCCCAAGGACGCGAGATCGAATCTCGGTCTCGGCGGCCGCTTTTCGATGGCGGCGAAAAGCAAGGCGTCCGTGTGCTGTGCGATGTCAGTGCACGTTAAATAACTCCAGGTGGTCAAAATTTTCGGAGTCCTCCACTACGGCGTCTCTCATAGCCTGAGTCGCTTTGGGACGTTAAACCCCACAAACCAACCAACCAAAAAGCCTTCGGGTAGAAACGGCGACAAAGTTACACGGTGAATGAACAAATGCAAGCAGAAAGCACGCCTACTCATGTCTTGGCCTGGGATGGCAGCGGACATTGAAGGCATGATTAAAAATGTTCTACCTGTAAAGAGTATGCGTACTGCCAACTTGATGAACCATTGATGATATGAGACCGCCATCACGATACCCCTGATTTCGGATAGGTGTAGACCTCTTCCTATATGCTGGTAAATCTTATGCTGTGTTTGATGCGTTCTCAAGCTATCCAGAAGTGGAGCACCTGAAAGAGACCAGCCCCCGCCCACTGCAGTAATTTCAAATCTCTCTTCCATTTTTGCACGCCATGGGATCCACTGGAAGTTTGTTCTGATAATGAGCCCCAGTTCACGTCCAGCGAGTTCCGAGCATTTGAAAGAGATTGATTTTAACTACTTTACACCTAGTCCAAATTGCATCTAGTACGTCAAAGAAATATGTACCTAAAGATGAGCAGGTTGGCGTCCCTCAGGTTCAGCGCCAGGTGGGTGGACAGGTCCCGCACGGCGAGGTGCACGTGCTGCATGCCCCACAGGTAAAGCACGTGTCTCAGCGCCATGGCCGACGATCCGCGGGCGCCCAGCAGCAGCATGCCCAGCGAGGAACTGACGCAGAAGGGGCACAGTGCCACGTTGCCTTCGGCCCTGTGCGACTCGACGCTGTTGTCGCGTAGCGCCCTGTATAGGTCCAGACCGAATTGGTTCGCCGAAAATGCCAGCTTTCGCGTACCGAACGGCAGGCCTTGCTGCGCACCGGCCCTGTGGGGCAGCTGGAAGCACGTCAGCAGCAGCAACGACAGCAGCGCCGGAGCGAGCGTCGTCGCCTTGCAGACCGGAGGCATGAAAATGGCGACCGCCCGCGGCGCCATGATATGACTCCTTCACTCCTCAGCACAGGAGCTGCGTGGAAGGTGTTTACGAGCCATGCAGTCAATCGATCAATAACTCGATCTATTAATTAATCGATCTATCAGTCAATTTTAGCGCGAGAGTTTTAGCGCCTGATGCGGAAAAAAAAATTGAAGTGGTCGGCGCCGTCGACTGCTTGAAGTTTTGCAGTCTGGAAAAATCGCGAGCTTCTCTCTCACAGTTGTCCGGTAGCATCGACCGGTGTTGGCCGTTTGAAGCCTTGTAACCTGGAAAATCATGAGCATGCCTCTGCATGAAGTGGTAGTTGCCTGGAAGGAGCCAATATCTCTTAGAGTGATGTTAACTATAAATACTACGCTTGCAATAATGCAGCACGTTTTTTTTTCATCAAATCGTCTGCTTCAGAACATACGCTGTATTATATCTGGAAGCAAGGTACGAATATTGGTTTATTTCTTTCGCGCTGTTCAAAATAACCAAGTTTGGCTTCGCCAGCAGTCCAGAGAGCGCTAGAAGCCAGCTTTTCAAAAACTTTGAGAGGTAGAACGTGGAAACAAGGCGACGCCAGCCACTGAGAAGCACAAGAAAGCACCGAAAAAAAAAAAACAGGCACCAAGAGGTGGCCGCGGCTGCCTGCATGTGTGGACGCATCGGACGCTTTGCAGCTGCGTTCAGTTGTCACAGTATCGCACTTGCCTTGTAGTAAAAGAGTAAAAGTAAAAGAGTAGTAAAAGAGTTGCCTCTTTTACTACACCGACGAACGTATTCCTCGTTTTCGTATTTTAGCCTACCGTTTCCGCTTTAAAGCGAAACAAAATTCCGTGTGCGAGAGTTGTGCGCGAGATCTGTCATATTCCGCAAGATCCACATTAGTTCAGGTGGTCGAAATTTCCGGAGTCCTCCACTACGGCGACTCTCATAGCCTGAGTCGCTTTAAGACGTTAAATCCCACAAAACAAATCCAAACCAAACGTTCCTGCCATTTGCAATGCCACACTTGAACGTACGCCAAGGAACGCCACGCGACAAGAGCGATGGTGCGCCGTGCAAACACACTTTCCGGAGAAAGTGTGACAGAGACTGTGCCTTTCCTTTCTTGTAATAATAATAATAATAATAATAATAATAATAATAATAATAATAATA
>JAJIZL010018710.1:390679-421477 GCA_023969395.1 Amblyomma maculatum | reverse complement strand
TGGAGGTGCGGGGTATCGATCCCCGTACCTCTCGCATGCTAAGCGAGCGCTCTACCATCTGAGCTACACCCCCAACGGATCCGTTGCACTTATATACTTATATAAAAGCATGTTTAACTCGCACAATTTATTACGGCACTTTTATATAATTAGCAGTTCATATACCAAGAAGAGATTATATAGTGTCCAATAGAAATGCGTCAACGCAAGTACGATACTTCAGAGACTTTTGTAACTCGCGTTTTAGGCGCACCACATCGTTTCCTTATTGCCATATAGATGGCGCAAGCTTCCTTTGTGCGGTGGTGACGCCGAAACAATCGAACATTAGTGCGGTACGTGGGTATCTGGCCAATGCTCCCAGAGGACACCAAACTCGCACAAGTGCTAGACTTTCACACTCCATGCTTCCACCAAGGAGGTTACATAAAAAAACTGCAGTTTTTTTTTTTTTTAACCTCCTTGGCTTTCACACGCCTGACGATCCTCTCGATGGAGGTGTGTTGTTGTGAACTCTTAGTTGTGTTTTGTTCTTTTATTTTCTTACACGACTGGGGCACCAACACGGTGTCCATTCGATACAAAGAGAGTAGTCAATAAATCATCATCATCATCATCATCATCAATAACGTAGAAGGCATAAAGTTGATATAAACGACCTAGTAGAATTTAACGCGAGCCCTTAGTTTTCGAAATCCATATCTGTACCGGCAAATTTAGAGACATCTTACCGAGAAGTCGTTTTACATGCCAGCTCAGCGTGAATATGGGGATTAGAAGGGGCAGCACCATAGCTTGAATGAACCGGTAAAAAGTCCGCCAACAAGCGAGGCAAGTTGAATTGTTCCTCGCCGAGGGAGGAAACAACTTAAAGTTAATTCACGCGCCTCCCTCTGGCATTACAATCTCAAGTGACGGAGTTCGTCTTCCAAGCGCTTTATAGCACTGGTAGGCGAGAATGAAACTTTGCCCAGAAGTGTTTTATAATCCGCGAACTAGAATAAGGTACTTTAAGAAATTTAGTACGTATACGTTAGCCGAATATGGCCCGAGATCAACAGCGCTCGATCCATCCCTCTGAGTAATTTTCTTTACTTCCCGCATTTAAACTCCCAATTTTTACTTTTCAAGTATATTTTTGCTAACAGCCTGTTTGAGCATTCCTTTGCACATTAGGAATAGCAACTTTTCACTTAAATTTTTACATTCTTTTTTTAACTTTTGTAATTGTGCTGTCTGTGTACACGAGTAATATAAATATAATAAAACGGTGCAATATGATACACAAACGAGAGTAATATTGATCTGAGCTATGAGGGAACATTTCCGCCAAAGCCATCAAGACGTTCGTCATATGTACACACATTTCTTCATTTTCTGCAACAAGCCAAATGCTTGAATTTCAGTTTATTGGCAACAAATTCAGCCTCGTCCACTTATAGTTATAACACGGTCATTGCTTTCAAAGCTTAATTTCGTCAAATGTGAAGCAGCACGTCCCGATCCCGCTGCGCTTGCATATCCTTGCATGATCGACATGTGCCTGCATCTGACGCAATGTTGCTTTGAAAGCAATGACCGTGTTATATCTAGAAGTGGATGACCCTGTGCAAGGCTTTTGATGCAGGAATTAGCGCGTAACGTCGCGTGACACCAAACACAAGCGATGTGAAACGAAACTCCAATAACAGTTTGACACTGCGTCAACTCTCCTTTATGTGCGCCGATGAACTTTTTTCCATTGGCCTCGATCTTATCGTGTCCAACTTGTAGTGCCAACGTCCACCGTCGAGATTATGGTTTCGACCACCATTTTCAGAAATTCAGCTATAGGCCCTGATCTGAAGCCCACTGCGTTGGCAGCACTGTTGCCTGCTTTCAAGAAGATGGCACCCTGTTCGCACTTGTAAGGAATTTTGGTGTTTCGCTTTAGACCTTCGCATTGACTGTGCCAGACTGTGCGTAGCTACAAACACAGCTCTCAAAGGGACCTTGGTCGCGTTACTCCTGGCAAGGCGAAGTAGAATCCTCATTTCGCCTTAGCTCAGTCTTCACTTCCTTACGTGACGACTTGAAACCATTAAAACGACTCAATAACAAATTACATGTTTCAAAGTACGATCTAATATCGTATCCGTCGAAACTCAATAACAAATTACATGTTTTAAAGTACGATCTAATATCGTATCCGTCGAAGTACTCTATATCGAAGCAAATGTACCAATACGCCTCTTGAAGTTCTGCGAATATGAGCGGTCCGCTATCATTGACTGAATGCTATTAGGCATTATCGAACGAATGTATATAACTGCTGAAAGAGCGAGAGCCTGGGTCTAATGGGTTGTACCGGGGGGGTCAAAAGTTTCCAGGCCGCAGGTTTTGCTTCTGGTCAGCATATTCTGACACGTGAGATCCCATTAAAGCTATAAATGATCTCAGAGGTTAGAATAATGCTTCTTCTACCCTCCACATGTATTTTGAGATTTGGGACCTTCGTAGCTGCCTGACTATACTGCTCAGAAGCAGACCCTGTGGCCTGGGAACTATTGACCAACCCTGTACATTCTGCTTTTTGACGCGCTAACCTCTTCACGAAACGTAACAAATATTGGACATGGACAGGACGAAGCGCGAAGTGACAACTGTAAAATTGTTCACATTTATACTTCTCGTGCAGAGTTTAGCGCGTCAAAAAGCAGCAGTATATAAGCGTTGCAATCTTTTAACAGAACTGCTTGGAAGCCTCTTGAGCCTCGGCAGCTTGAGGATGCCATATTAAATCAATGCTATTCGAACTTTTCACGCACGAAAAGCAAATACGGGTGAAGTACCACGATCCCATGACTAATAACCAGCGTATGATACGTGTGATATATACGTACATGCGCGCAGTGGTGACAGCTATGTCTCGCCCCCGTCACAGCTCGAAAGTCTCCGCTATGCTAAATATAATACGAATCGAATCGAGGGAGGGAAAATCCGTCTACTGTAACATAAAAGGAATTCAGATCTTCGTGTTCTCAGGCGGCCCAGTATTCTGTGTACTTTGATCCAGTCTTTCAAACAGGATCATCCATCCATTGTTTGTAGTTCCAAAAGTGGAGTGACATGTAACATATACTAATCCCGATGGAGGTATTTTGCGTAATTTGTACGTGCGATGACAATATGGCTGTCCAGTGACCCATCGTTTTGCCACGCCATGCAGTGTCTCGTACTAGATTGAAGGGACAATGGTATCCATCTAATATATATTCTTAATAAAAACTATGGGGGACACCTCAGCTCCGCCTTTAGGGACTACCACATGACATGTAAAACCCCTCCGCAAAACCACGCCGCATGAACATTTCTGCTGCCTAGGAGTAGAATGCCTGACTCGACATCCAAAAGCACTGGAAAGTTGATTTTTATTCCACCTTCCTGTGTCACATGATCAATCCGAATTGGCAACTCTTTTCAACGTTCTGATATTGTGTAGCCTCATTAAGTCACACAAAACATCGAAGAATCAGCGCGCGGCCATGTCGGCTGCCAGCTATGCCAGCGCCACGCTCGTGATCTCTCGCTCACAACGCCGCCGCGGATTTTCTGGTGTTAACTGTGGTGTCCGGTATCCGGACGGAGGGAACAAATAGGCGCAGCTCAGGGTATCGAGATTCTGGGGAGTGTGTGTGTGTGTGGGGGGGGGGGGGGGAGGAAAATAGGGGGTTACGCGGTCATATAGTGTATCATGTACTTGCACGGATACACAGCTCAGGGTATATATAGTGTGAGTTCGAAAGGAGACAGAAACGTCCCGATGGTGATGATAGAACGGGCCGTAATTATCGAAACAAACTTTTGCGGGACACAACAGGGGCCTTTAACGCTATCGCGTTAGAACCCAATTGTTAACACGATGGCAGTTAAGGCCCCGTTAACCAGACAATCCGGCGTCGTTGTCGGCGTTGTGAGCGAAACATCACGAGCATGGCGTTGGTTGGCGGTGTGACGTGTTACATACTGACGGCTGACATGGCCGTGCACTGATTGGACGTAGGGTTGCCTGACGTGGGAGTGTGGTATCAGAATCATCAACCCTCTCGTTTTTGCTAAGCTGATATGCCTTCAGAAGCAAAGGACGCATTTATAATTAAGAATTCTGGATTTAAAAATTGAACACTTTTATTTTTCCTGTGACGTAGCAACAGAAACAGCTCCATGATCATCACTCGAATTGCGGTGCCGCATGACCTCAGACCGCATGACCTTGCGAATCTTCAGCAAGGAAGTATTTGTCACTGCGGTTTGCGTGTGAAAACAGCCGGGGGGGGGGGGGGGGGGGATATCCGTACTTCCTTCTTTGGCGCTTTCTAGCATGCGTATCCATTACTGTGCCATTAATGCCAGTACATTTTGTCCCTAGTGCCTGGTTACAAAGCCGAAATGAACTCCTTTGCGGACTTATATTGAGACGTGGGTTGCTTCTGAAGACAATTGCCCGATTGAAAAAAAAAAAAAACGTATGAGAAATATATGATAGTTGATTGGCGTGTATGATCTGAACGATGAATACATGGGATAAAGATGATATTTTTGCATGATCTCATACAAATATCAAATGATTTCTGTTTGAGGTCATTTAACTTGTGTGGCACAGTCAGTCATACAACATCATATATGTCACCCGTCTCATTGAGCTCTCATACAATAGGCGTTGATATCATATATCCTCTGTGATATTGAACGCGCATCACATTCAAGATCATTCAGTTGGTGTATGAGGTCACAAGAATTGCGTGATATCCCATTATTCAAAATCATTCGCCGTGACTTTCGTATTACACCATACAGTCTGTTGAGTCGCGGAGCTTGCTTTTTTTAGACAACATGAGGAAAGTGTCACAGTACTTGTGGCATAAGTATACATTGTTGGTCATAATAAAGGTTGTAAAATGTGTAACGAATAAAAATGAGTAATGTAAATAACTTAACGGATCGCGGCTCAGCTTTTGACTAACATCTTCAGTGAAAGCAATCACTTCAAAACGGTAGTATAAAAGAACACTGTGCCCCAGGATAAGTCGCTACACAAGGTAATGCCTAAATACTTGTCTGATAGAACCGGCAGCACAGGTGAAGGCGGGTTGCGGCGACGGGTAAAGGAAAAGATTTTACATTTATGAGGGTTAAGTTCCATTAACCAATTGGCACACCATTTTTGAATGCGGTTAAGGTAGTCTTGAAGCGATGTTTGGTCAGAAACGTTAATAACTTGGCGATATATTACACATGCATTGACGAACATGCGAATCTTACTAAATACAGTCGTTGGTAAATCGTTATTATAAATTAAAATCAAAAGCGGACCGAGGACAGACCCTCGCGGGACACCTGACGTTACTGGAATAGGATTGTAATGGACCCTTTGTAAAATTCTATAAGTCAGCTTCTCTGCACAGCAAAAACACTCCTTCACCATGGCGGCCAAACCTGTTCTGAAAGCCGAAGTTGGGTGCAGCGCAGGAGATGCCAATGTGGCAATAATGACCACGTCGATTTCCTACACCCCTCTGCCTGTTGTTGCTGCCTCATTTATGGTATTAAGAGGCCATCGGCAATATACTTATATGAGAGTGACGCTGGTGCGATGTAACGGCGCGTGGCGTTGAATGTGTGGGTCGGGGCGCGTCAACACGAGCCTATATGAAAAGAGCTTGCAAAGCATAGGCAGGGTAAATAAAAAATATGAAAAGAAAACTGCGAATAATCTGCTCCATTGAATGAGCCGTAAACGACCAGTCGATGCAGCGTACCCACAATAAATCGGATTCAACATGGCCGCTGGTAATTTAGCATTTGTTTGTAGGAAGCACCTGGCGCGTATACTTAGTAGTTTATCCCAGATGGCTGTATTATCAGTGTGTTCACTTTTACACGAAACGGTACCTTCATTTTATGCTTCAGCCCTCCGAGGGAAAAAAAAATCGCCACCAGGAACGTCGGCAATTCTCTCAGAAACGCATGAACAGACCAGTTGGCCTTGGTGACCCTGGCCCAGGACATTCTCGACGCTTAACAGTGCGTTAAATATAGTTGTTTCTTCCTACTCCTCACGCATGAGCAGCGGCAACTCGCATCCCGGAAATACTTTTGAAAACAATCGTAAGGCTATCATTTGTCGGTGTCACAAGCTTAATGGCTGAACGTCTTCAGGGTGCAGCCTCTCTGCTCGGCACCCGGGCCGCATCTCCCTGGTTTCTTGTTTTCTGAGTCCACTATTTTCTTTTTCCTCCTCCTAGGGTGCCCTCCTTACAGCTGCCGTTGTCCACAGACGTTGACCACGGCCAGCTACGATGCCACCACCCCAGGAGCCCACGCGCTCAGCAGGCACCAGCGTTAGCCTCGGCTCTTCGCCGCCCTCGAGGCGCCGGTCTGCTAATCCCCTCTGGTCACAAAGTTGGTACTCTGGCGCACGCACAGAACACAGACACGAGCAAGTCCCCGCGTCTGTTGTCAGAGCTCATTTTGGGGGTTCCATCCGCGACAGAATGAGTGAACGAATTCATGGGCGAGGGGAAGTGTATACACACTGTACCAAAGTTTCTGATAAGGTAAGCGATTCGCAATTAGTTTGGCCATGAACGTGGCCACCGAAGAATGGTGAAGACCTGGTGTCACGAGGATTTAGAGATGAGACAGAAGGCCACATAATCGCGAAACAAAGGGATTTAGACCAATATGTAGCTGGTGCTATAGATGTTCTGTATGTCACCAACATGATATAGACGCCACTGCCCATAGGTAGTGCTGTCGTCAAGTAGGCTTCAGAAATTAGTCGCAAGGCGCAGTTCCATAACGTTTCCATAATTTTCGAGTTTCACAACATCTGTCAGCTAAAAACTTACAACACCTTCGCCATTTCTATGGCACGTACCAAATTATGCAACGATCACATCCCAAAAACTGTCACAAACCTTTCAGCCTCGCTGCTATTGGTCGACATATAGGCCGGCCAGAATGGACCAATAGGAGCACCCGAGCCGCTTGATCAGTTTGTGACAAATCTGTTATATGTTTGTTATGCGATCTTCGTGTAATACGGCCCCAGCTTGAATGTCCGTTGTGCACTCGGGCAGTGGAGATAGAAGGGCAGTACGGTATAAGCATGGTATATCATTTGCTGCCGTCAACGCAGCACCATCAAACATTCACTCATTTCTTGGTGTTAAACTGTGACAGCTGTTCATAGTCTAAGCAGCCCAAACCATCCTAGAAAAGTAAATCGCTTCTCTTGACTCATGAATAAGGTGCCTCGATGACAGCGCTGCCCTCGGCGCGGCGGCCATGAAAGCTCGCGCTACGCCCTCTAGCGGAAGTCATCCGTGGTCCGTGACAAGCGCTGACCCGTGAATGGCCAGCAGGAGGTTGAGGAGGCAGAGAAACAGACCTCTCTTCTCTCTCCACTCAAGTAGCGCATGTATGCTTTAACTAAACACTGCCCCTCGTCGTCATCGTTTGCGTCATCCGGTTCTGAAGCGGAAGCGACACTCCCCCCTAGCACAAATGCACGTGAGCGTTGCGACTCGTCCAAAATAGCGCTGAAAAAAAGCTCGGGAAAACCGCGGCGTTACAGCAGAGAAAGCAGTACGCTCTCGTGGGCAGATTGGAGGCGTTTTCTTCTTTTGCAAAATCTAACATGGATAGAAACATGGCCAAAACAAAAGTGGTCTGGCATACGAAAATAAGACTGCGTGCCAGCTTCCGTGTATGTGAATGCTGTTGTGTTCACCATTGTATCATTTTATCAACCTAATAGAGGCTTTACAAAAGTTAGCGCCATCTAGTGAAAGAAATGGAAACTGTGTGCGGCGGCCATGTTTTGCTCAGTCCGCCCGCGCCTCCCATCGAGTACGCTGTCAACGTGCGCATTAGTAGAACCCGTGCATGCACCGAAAGGTGCATTGGAATGCTCACAAGCGATTGTTTCCTTTTTTTTGACATCACAGCAGTCGCTGTTAACTACAAGCTCTAGTCAGAATGATGCCAGCATGTTGTTGCGTACCCTTCTGCAGGCAGCGCACCGTCGTAGACGCGCACGGAATCAAGGTATACGCGTGTATGCGACCGTTCGTTTGCAGATCTAATCGGCTTTACAAGAGTCATGTAAAGCATAACTACACGTCCCTCTGACTGGGAGCTAGCTCACAGAATGTGCTATCACCTAAAACAGCAAGGTTGTTTTGCGCGCTATGGAGTCTTGTGAACTTGAAGGATAAGCTTATGCTGCGATGGAAGATACGGGAGAAGGAGCAATCCATTTATAACGAACGCTATTGTGCAAATACGTTCTTTGAAACATTTTGTACGTAGGTGGCATTTACCATTGTGTATTGGATTTAAGACAAGGGCATGATTACCGAAACTACTTTTCACAGTCGTACGAAATGGTAGTGCTTGGTGCAGACAGCAATACGGTTGTCTAGTGTGCCCGAGGTGCGTGTTTCACGCTTCAAAAGCAAGCGACTGCCAAACCCGCGGCGTCTAGAAAAGCAGGAAAAGATGACATCCCACTAGTGTGTTGTAATATGCTCACGTGCAGCCCGTTTCGACCGGTCCACGTCCAGAGCGCGCAGCTCAGGTTTTGTACCTGCCAGCGCGGCCGATAAAATAACGAAGCGTGCGCTTCACTTTCGTGTATTTTTTCGAGTAACCCGATGGTTCGCTAATTCACAGCTACCTGAAATTCACTGGAATTTCTTAATATGTCGATTTCTTGTTTATTCCTTCTGTCAGAAAGTAAACATTTGAAGCCGTAATCTCATATGAAAGCGCTGACATTGGAAGCTTCGAGGAACTCGGAGGAGGAGGAACTCGGCTACACACACATAACATACTACACACAAGTGTAGTATGTTATATGTTGTTATGTATGCTATATTTCTATGTTATGTATGTTATGTTATATTTCTATCATTTCTTTATTTTTATTTTATCTGACGTTTTATATTTTTATACACCAATACGCATGTGTCAGCAAGAATCGGCTTTCCATTTTGAGCAATTTGACACTTTTGAACACATTCTTCAATTATTTCAATTAATAAATTACACATTCTAAATTTTCTTCCTTAGCATCACCAATCACTGTTTTTTCATTCTGTCACCTTTAAACCCTTACTTTCCAATCTTTTCCTTTTTTTAGTTTCTTTATTTAATCAATTAATCAATTATTTACAAAGATTTTATTAACTCGTTATCGCCTATCGCACACCAATCAATATATAATCAATGGAAGCACAAATTACCATGGCACTTTTTTTTTACGCAGACCCCGATTATTTTCGAGACTAATGCCAACTACTGCGTCGACGGCATGGGAAGGAAAGTGCTAAGCGCCAGTCCAACTTACGTCACATTACGCACGATCCTTTTATCATAAAATGAAATTCATCCTTGCTCATTTCACCAACCAAGTATCTTCCAGTGGGATGAGCGACGGTGATTGCGCAAACCAAGCAAACATACTCGCGATGATCTCTCATAGGCGTTTAAGTAAACAGCAAAAGGTGCACAGATAAAAAAAAATCCACATTACAGAACTCTGGATACTGTACCTGGATAGGGATGACGCTGCGGATTGCCGAGGGGCTCATACACGACTCATAGAGCAATTTGTAACTGCATTCGGCAGGTCTCGGCTGTCAAAATACGCTTCTAGGCGTCGCTAACAGAAACCGCCAGGGACCGAAGAGAGGTTCAAGCACAGCACACTAGGTTAAAACGTGAAAAGCGCGAACAGAACGGCGAGCGCTGACGGACGGACACGAAGCGAACGGATGAAGCGAACAAAATATGGCGGCCAGAGCGGGATCAGCGTGCCGCTCATCGTTGCCAGACGTACTTTTGTAAACCCTCTATTGAGTGCAGAAGAAGAATAACCAGAACTGTCGTTATTCAGTGGACCCCATGTCACTCGGACGAATCAGGGGGCAATGCGGCGGCACACGCTGCGGCTGCCTTGGCAGGTGGGATGTCCACATTTACTTCCCACCCCCCTTGATTAATCCTTACTCGACCTTGGGCGGGCAACTCACCCCTTCTCTTGCCCTTATGCACTATACTCGGACCAGTCTTCGTAGCCTCAGTCAGCATAGCATGCAGGTGGCCACACCAGACCCACCTTTTACGCGAAAAGCCCACCTCATCCGAAGTCAAGAAGTCTTTTTGAATAAGCTCATCGCCCATGCGGCTTACACGCCACGTATTATGGCCCGCTGGCGTCAGTATACAGAGGAAATGATTACGTGCTCCCACTGTACGACTCTAACTCGCGGCGGCATATCTCATCTACTCTGGGATTGCCCTGCTTTTTCTACTGGACGCCCCGAGATCAAACCCTGCCGCCTGAACTATCGTTCCCTTCTAAAAACTGATGCTAACACACAGATTATATTTGCCAAGTATGGCTCGCTTAGTAGCCTGGCTAGAGCAATATGATTTGAGTGACGACCTAAACAATGAAGATTCTGTCTACTCCCCTTTACCCCCATCCATGGCCATTAGCCTTCCTATTCAATAAATGACATTCAATCAATCAATCAATCAATCAATCAATCAATCAATCAATCAATCAATAACTGCTTCACAGGAAGGGAAAGGCGTGGTGTCTGTCCAACTTGTTTCTTTTTCTTTTTTCTTCGAGACGCACGGCTAATGTGGGCGCATATCTACTGCGCAAAGGATGATGCAAACATGCACGGCGCCGTTCTATATATAAAAAAAAAAAAAAATTTGCCGACGATTACGCCACTACCTAATGCGAAATTTGAGCGCAGCTCATCAGCTGTTCCACCTTTTTCAATAGATTCAGGCAAATATTTCGAGCAAGACATGCATGCACAATTACAAAAAACTATTTTATTTTTTCACACATATTCCTTCAAGAAACACTCCACTAACAATTCTTTGTGGTCGGAGAAATGAAGAGAGCAATTAGGTTATCGGGACGTAACTTGGACGATGCTCCCACGTCTCTCCCCCGTCTATCCCATACCTTATGCGCGGACGATATCACCCTATGGGTTTCAACAGGCAACGATGCCGAAATTGCATCCACGCTTCAGCAAGTGGTGGATGTATTTGAACGCCACGTATCTGGAGCAGATCTCTCATGCTCCCCTCAGAAGTCCTAGCTCCTCCTCATCCGAGGTTCCCACTGTTTTCGCGATCATCCCCCCATCTGCATTACTGCTAACGGCCAGCCTATACTAGAAATATCTCCCATTAGGATATTGGGGCTTCTTATTCAGGGCAATCGGAAAAATACCGACACACTAGCTAAACTCACGGCCACTGTCTCACAGACCATTCGTCTCATTCGGTGCATTGCTAATAAACATAGGGGCATACGGGAAGCTGACTTATAACGTCTGGTCCAGGCGTTTGTTATCATCCGCCTAACATGCATGCCCTACCTTACCTATACATTAGCTGCCAGGAACGGGAGCGCATTAGACAGGAATACAAGGCGGCTCTTCACCTCCCTCACCGGACCCCCACCTACAAACTCCTGGCATTAGGGGTCTTTGACACTGGAAGCGCATCTCATCTCTCAGTACGAGCGCCTCACCCACACCCCAACAGGACGTCACATACTCGACAATGTGGGAATAGGCTTCGAAGCGACCGTCGCTGACAAGACCCAGCTTCCACCTCGCATCCACAGTGACCTCATCGTTACCGCTCTCCCTAGAAACATGCACCCAGTATTATCACATCGCTCGCCGCAAGGACAGGGCAAAGTTTTTGCACAAAAATATTCGACAGATCGGACAGCAGTCTATGCCGACGCCGCTGAATACTCCGACCGCGATGCTTTTTCGCTCGCGGTAGTAAACCACTATGGACGGTCGTTGGTTGCGTGCTCCATTTCTGTTAGATCATCTGAAGAAGCCGAGGAGACGGCCAGAGCCTTGGCGATGGCCTCCGCCTCTGCTGAGACCATCTTCAGGTATTCTAAATCTGTAATTCGTAACTTCGCCAAAGGCCGGGTCTCCCCCGTCGTCCAATCCCTCCTCCATTCCATCAATTTCAATCTCCGCCAGATGCAATTGATCTGGGTCGCAGCGCACTCATCCCATCCAGGGAACGAGGCGGCCCACAACTACGCCCAAGGATTCGTCGACCGGGCTGTGGCGTCACCCGTTCTGCGGGAGGCGAGAGATCATATGGTTATGTTTCATGACATCACCATGCACTACCGCTTAGGTATAACTTATCTATTCCTCGTGCATAATTGCCATATGAAACCCCAAGACGTTGCGTGGAGGCAACTCCAAACGAACACTTTCCCGACCCTAGTGAAAAAACTCTATGAGTCACAATAACCTCATACAAATTTCTCATACTGAACTCGTACTAAACTCTTACAAATCTCAAACCATCTCTTAAAAATATCATTCAACATATGAAAAACATGGGATTGTATGAGATTTGTATGAGCTTAGTATGAGAAATCTGTGTGAGGTTATTGTGACTCATGCGGTTTTCTTCGTTATGGGATCCCTGCGATATATTCTCGCACATATACTGGGGTCTATACTCCTCATCCTGTATGCTATATGCGGCCAAAACGCCACCCTCTCACACATACTCTGGGCTTGCCCTCAGGACCCCCTCCCGCAGGCTTGCAACTCTCGAAACAAGACAAGTGGGAGGCCGCGTTGTCCAGCTCCGACTCGGGCACACAGATCCGGGTCGTGACAAGAGCCCTATAGAAGTCGCCGAGCGCCATGAGCTCATGACCACTTACTTGATGGGGCTATAAACCCACAACACTTTACTACTGACTGTCGACGAAAATGAAGTTTATCCTCCTCCTTACGCGATGTGGAACCACTACAGTTCAATGATAACCTTAATACCCACCAAGATATCCTAAATCATTACAAATTAGGCCGATCAATGTTTCCAAAAGCGAGTAAGCAACTCACCAACTGGAGTTTTCCCGAACCCCTAGCTTTACAGCAAGTGGCACCCAGAAATTTTTTAGCCCCAAGTTCAAACGTTGCGATGGCATAGCGGACATGATCCACATGATATGGAAATGTCCTAGATTTGTAGAACCTGGCAGAACGGATGAGTCCTGGAAGGCACTACTTCTCTAACAGGACAAAAAAGGGCAACGTGAGGTCATCCATCTCGCCCTGGCCGCTGCTCAGATCCAAGAGATCCAGGTCGACGGGTGAGGGGGAGGACAAGGCTGGGACAGAGCTGCGCCTCGGATCGTCGCCAAACTTTTGACGGGTGCCAATAAATGTTATTTCTCTCTCTCTCTCTCTATCCTCCTCCTCCTGCGCGTAGGCCCATAGGAACGCTGCGCGGCGAAGAGAGTAATGCCACAAGCTGCAGACGAGAAGAAAGAACTTTCGCGAATATCTTAAACTGACTTGTCAAAGTTAGCAAGACTCTCATAGAATTTCTAGTAATATGTTTTAAAGAAAAATGAGGGCGGGCTAGATCCGGGCCATGCCTTTCTCGAAAGCCAGGGGACGACCGGTTAGAGATTCGGACTATCAAATTAGCTGCATGCGCAGACTATATCAAAATATGATGATTTTCTTTGTGAGTGTGTGAATTCTTGGTTACTGCACATGTTAACCTGCAGATCGGTGTGGGCGTTCGATCTATTCATGAATTACTATATTTGTAGGTCACGTCTTCCACTTGAGCTCTGAAGCGTGCCTTTCATAATTGATTCACAGGAATGGAAAGGCGCAGTATCTGTCACATTTGTTTCTGTGGACGCCTGAATCGCGCCGTAAGGGAAGGAAGGGAGGTGGGGGTGAAAGTGGAGCTGGTTACGAGGGACAACGCAGACGGCGACGACGACGCGAAACCCAGGAACGGGCGCCAAAGAGCTGCGCTATAAAAATAAATTTCTTCCCAAAGATTCCTTCCTTTCATCACGAACATCTAACCGTTTATTTCTTGGTCCATACTGTTGTGTACTCATTTTCACTCGCGTGTTCGTATCCTGCGCTACTGTCTCATCTCTCCCTCTGTTTCTTCAACAACGCGACTGTTATAGAGCAGAGATAAACCAGAGACACATCCGGAGAAAGATGATATTCAAAAGGTGCACTTCTGTCTTACAAGCGCCCCGCCGGGGTGGTGCAGTGGTAAGACGCCCGACTACTGTGCCGGAGTACCCGGGTTCGAACCCGACCTCGGCGGCTGCGTTTCGACGGAGGCGAAACGAAGAGGCGTCCGTGTGCTGTGCGATGTCAGCGCACGTTAAAGATCCCCAGGTGGTCGAAATTACTCCGTAGCCCTCCACTACGGCTCCTCTTTCTCTCTATCCACTTTCACTCCCACCTTCCTCCCTTCCCTTACGGCGCGGTTCAGGTGTCCACAGCTACAAGTGTGACAGATGCTGCGCCTTTCCCTTCCTGTAAACTCCTTATTTATTTATTTATGTCTTACAAGCGCACAGTGTACCATCAAATAACTACTACTGAAAAGCCACCAATTCACGAAGCTGCTATAAAATATAGCAGCCTGTGCAGTTAACTTAATTAGGATAGCACAAGTCTACAATTACCCCGTCGGGGTGGCGCAGGGGTAGGGCGCTCGACTACTGCGCCCAAAGACGCGGGATCGAATCCCGGCCCCGATGGCCGCTTTTCGGCGTATACGTGAATAGCTTGGCTTCTGTGTGATGTACGATGCCAGTGCACGTTAAAGAACCCTAGGTAGTCGAAATTTCCTGAGCCCTCCGCTACAGCATCTCTCATAGTCCGAGCCGCTTTGGGTCGTATAAACCCCATAAACTAAGCCGACCATCTCTTTCCAAGTATAACTCTCATAAATCAAGGCAAGGTTCACTGCTGTGGTGTCATGAAGACGAGCCATATTGACAAAATGTCAGTACGAACTCAGTGGTCACCACCACCTGATTATATTTACCTCTTGTTCATTCTAGAGTGCATCTCTGGTTATTTGTAGCATGGTGGCATGCTGAGCACCGTTGATTGTGTCTAAAAAAAAGCATTCTTGCTCTAGCTAAAGTGAGTTTTAAATGGTTGTAATATATCATAGCAATACTAATGCTTTAAAAGCTCCCGTGCCTTGTTGTCTGCTGGTAGTTAATATCTTCTACTTGTTATGCAAGCCTGCTGTGAGGATGACTTCATGATGTCAGTTTGCAAGCATCACGAAAGCTCAGTTTTCTTTTGTCTTGATGCAGATTTTGTACGCACACCAGCATGGAGTTATTCTTCAACACCAGCATGTGTACATGCCGGTCTCCAATTGTAATAGCTCGTGCCGGAATGCACCTGCAAGGATGCCAGGAATGAAGGCAGTAAACAGGTGTTGGCACTGTTACCTTGGCGCCTTTTTACAAAGCATAGCAGAATGGAGGAAGCATCTTTATTTCGCTTATTAGGAGGGGCATGATATACTGATGCCAACCTTAGCAAACCGATACCCTCTAATACAGATGATGCAAGATGTACACCACTGCAGGTAGCGTTAGAGTATAAGGGGAGTGAGAAGCGCGCCCTTTTCATCACCATCGCTGTTATCATCATCATCATTGTTATTCTCATCATCCGAGTGAACTAATACAGTGCTGCACAAAAGCCTCTCTATACACTCCTGCCATGCAAAAGTCATATCCAAGCCCCTCAATGGCTGTAGAATCCGACCAATCTTGAAATGACTCCTTCGCTGTTTCCGGCTGGCTTCCCGTCAGTTTTGCCGCTTACCCCTCTAGGATTTTTTACCTGACAAGTCGCGGTGCATTTAAGGGCTGCTATTTCCGCGAAATGTTACACTTTATACGAAATTTCCCACGTGCTTGTAAAATCCCCATCCCTCCATTTCGACGCAGCTTGTTTCAGGAATACTTATTTTTCTTTCCTGTAGTACTGAGTATGCGATGTTCAACCTCGGATATCTGACCAGTAGGGGCCTAATAACGGACTCCGCTCACAATTTCGTGAGCGTGACGTCAAAATGACGGGCCCGTGACGCAACCTTGAGACGTCAATTGTGACGAAGTACGAAATCGTCCAATTACCAGTGTTACACTGTCCTAGGGCACTGTACCAGTGTCCATGCTCCGGCCCGATAGTTCCGAATCCACAGCAAACGTTGTTGCCACAACCGTGGCACAAACCGACAAGGAACCGTTTCCTAACTTTTTGTAACACGACGCAATAAATACGAAATAAATAAAACAAGGGCTTATTTTGTCAAGGTACTATTTTTAATACTGAATAACGTTAAGCGTAAGTAGAAGCGTTCTTAGTTTTATAATTATACTTTCTGTTAAATAGCTTTGCTTGCCGCGAGGGTGCGCCAGCAGCGTCGAGGCTTGCACATGGCGTACAAAGCTGAAGATACGATTGCGCATGCCTTAATTATTGTTTTTTTGACCAAGTGCCTTTTTGACCTTGATCTTTATATCACGGCATTGCGTGGCGCACACAGCCAAGTCACGGCAGCCCAGGTGTCCGGAACCACCAAAAGAAATCATCACACGTAGTGACGGACTCCCAACCAGCCTGCAGGGACTACCTGGCCGGAAAACCTCACAGAAGAGTGTGTGCAATATTATGTTCCATCTCCCAGACGCACACAATTACATGGACACCTGGACACGAAGACCTAGAAGGAAATGAGGTAGCGAATGATCTAACCCGAGCTCTCACAAACCGGGCGGATCCCCATCCCTACCCCACCCCTCTCCTAGGACCCTACGGCGACAGGCTGCAACACCTACGGTTAGAAAGAAGAATTTTCTCACCACCACAGAAACAACTTCCTTCCTCGGACGCTATAGACTGGAGAAAAATACAAACACATTCCCTAATCTTCACATTTTAAATAAGATAAGCCCAACAAAATACACGAGTTACTGTCCTTGGTGCGGTGCAGGCCCCACACTCTATCACATCTCTTGGGAATGCCAGGACAAACCTGACCCAACGTTACTATAGTGCCATGCCCGACACACGAACAGTGGGAGGCGGCCCTGACCAGCGACAACCTGGACCAGCAAGCCTGGATTATCCACCTAGTCCGCAAGTCAGCTGCTGCCAGCGGAGACTAGGGGTACCGACCACCCAGCTCCTGCGAATTCTTACTGATTATTAATTAAAAGTTTTTCTCTCTCTCTCTCCCTCTAACTCTTCTTTGGATTGCTGGGCTCTCAACACGTGCGCCGGACGCGGATATGTGACGACGAAAGGAAGTGCGTCATCGTCTTGCGGTCAACCGCCATGATTCCTTCTTTGCCGTTTCAGATTCAATGTTGAAAGAAAATTGAATTCGGAAATTGCCCTTTCACGCTTTTTCGCGCTGGGGCCCGCACCTGTGCGAACTCGTGTATCGAAATGCGCGAAGAGCAAAGGTAGCACCATATTCCGTGCATAGTATGTACGATTCACTCGAGAGTTATTTCAGTTATGAGCACGCTCAAAGACAAGACCTTACCTTGCTAGACTTCTGGCACAAAAGACGAGTGGCTTCTTTCTGCCTGGTCGGCCAGGGTTCTCCGCACGAATCTGTACGGTCACCGCCCGGGGGTCTCCCCACGAAGGGCTGTTCTTCGAACTTGCTCTCGCTTCCGCAAGTTCGCTTCGTCCTCCAGAAACGACTGGTGTCGCACGCAACAGCAGCTATTGGCTGCTCGACAATCGGACTCCGAAGAAGAGTACGCACCGCCACCACGACTGACAGTCCTTGTGTGTTCCACGGGTCCCGGAGTGCCCCCCCTCGACCTTGACTGTGTCTGGCTTCAGAGTCAGCAGACAGGGTGCACACAGGCGACGCTCTGAGTGGCAAAGCGGTGTCCGATGACTTGTTATCCGCCACGGAAGCAACTCTAAATGGACCGATCGGTCGAACGCTCGTAGCTGTACGCAAACATCCGCGGATATAGCGTAACGTTGAGACGACCGTTGCTCCCTGCTGCGTTTTGCGACCGATTCGCACGGTTTGTCTTCGCGGCTGCAACAGCGACGCACGTGGTACACAGCTTACAGCGGACACCCCGTCGAGAGAGTCCGTGCTTTGTTGCACAGAGAGGGCCAACTGCGGACGACGGTGTAGAAAGGGGGAGGTTGCTATAACCCAGTTTGTGTCTGAGTACACGGCGCGGCTGGGCGTGTCGCGCTCGGCGTTCGCTGTGGAAGGGAGGTGGTGGTGGATGTGCGCCACTCTTCCCAACACGGACGCTCTCGTTGGCCGGCGTGGCGTGAGAGCCGTCGCGGACCGCCGCTCCTGGCGGCCTCGGAGCAACGGCCCATGGACGCGGCACGTCGTCGTCGGCGCGGCAGCACGCTGCTCTTTTGCTGGGATTCACACAGAAGGCTTCAGCCTCCTTCTCCTCCTCTTCTCTTGCAGGTTGGAATCTGGGGGTGGTGTAATCCTGCTGAGCGCATCCGTGGCACGGCGACGTCACGCGGTTCTGAACTCTGCGCGCATTCCAGCGCTGCGGCAGGAACGCAGAATAACAATTCGAAAGGCGGGCCATTTTTAACGCGCTATTATGGTATCGTAGCGGGCCACGGAAGCAGTGGTTACCAGAGGTACTGAGCCTTCCGGTCGGGAACGGCCTCTCCGAGTCCTGTGTGCGTGAAGCGTTTCACATGTCGCGGCCTCGTGTAGGGTAATTGAGTACGGGTCGAGGCGTAGTCTAAGGAAGGATGAGCACGTTCCTGCTAGTGCTCTCACAGTCTGCTCTCCTAGACATGAATGAATGAGTACCAGGAATGCAGCCAAGGGAATGAGGGGAGGACCAGGGAAGCAGCCTCTTAACAGCGCCTTAACAGCGCTCTTGTAGTGCTTCCATCCTTCAGCGACCCCCCCCCCCCCTCTTTTTAATACAAAAAATTACATGGGATCCCTGACAATATGTCTGATGAGTGCACAGAACGGTTTACACGCCCCGCTGCGGTGGCTCAGTGGGTAGTGCGCCAGACTGCTCAACCCAGAGATCGGGGTACGATCCGAGGTCACTTTTCCATGGAAGAAAAATTTAAGGCGCCCGTGTGCTGGGTGATGTCAGTAAAAGTTATATAAAAATACCGGGTGGTCGACATTATCCGGAACCCTCCATCATGATGTCCCTGATATCCCGGGCCGCTTTGGGATGTTGTACCGCCATGAACCACGAACCACATGTACAGAGGTCAGCAAGCCTGTCTAGAGCGCTCGGACGGTGTGGTGCAGGGATAATGAAATGTTAACGCAGCTGCTTCGTTACGATGCACGTGCTTGCGCCTGGACCAAAAATGCCCAGTGGGAAAGCAGTGGATGCAATTGCGACGCAATTAAACGAGCGTTTTGTTGCGCTCAACAGGTATACAAGAATGAGCACGGTGCGTGAATTTGCTGCGAGTTAATGTCGAACCTTCGATCTTGAAATGTACCTCTGCGCACATTCTCACGGAGGCCTGAATAGTAATTTCCCATCTTTTTCAACATCATCTGCAGTGAATGTTTTTTTGCTCGTCGGATTACCTGTATCGATAATAACAATAATAATAATTGGTTCACAGGAAGGGAATAGCGCAGTATCTGTCATACTTACTTCTGTTGTGGCCTGCTGCTATACTTGTTTCTGCTGACACCTGAACTGTGCCGTAAAGGAAGGGATGAAGGTGGCAGTGAAAATGGAAAAAGAAAAAGAGGACCCGTAGTGAAGGACAACAGAGTAATTTTGACCACCTGGGGATCTTAAACGTGCGCTGACAATTCTTGCTTTTGACCGCTGCGGCTCGGTTTCGATGGAGGAGAAACGCAAAGGCATCCGTGTGCTGTGCGATGTTAGTGCGCATGGTCGAAAATATTATTTAGTAAAATGTTTGATTTGGTTTATGGTGTTGGGCGCGTCCCAAAGCGGCACAGGTTGTGAGAGACCCCGTAATAGAGGGCTCCGGAAGTTTCGACCATCTAGTGTTCTTTAAGCTGCACTGGCATTGTACAGCACACGGGTGCCTTGCTTTTCGACTTTGCCGAAAAGCAGACCTCCATAACTTGTTTCGCGCACAAATCTATGTCTGTCCGTCAAGATTAAGGTTACGTTACAGCATGATTTTTGCGCTAACCGATCCTTTACGCGTCACTACCATCTTATGTTCCTTAGCCTCAGTTCGCAGGTCGAGTCTCTGTTTCGACAAGTGGACTCGTATCCGTTGACTAGACCTTCGAACTGAGCCCCCCCTTGCCTTTGTTCAGTGCTCTTTCATACCGTGTAACCATCTTCTTCCTCTCGTTGTCCTCTGCGAATATAGGACGCATGTGGACGTTCACCATCCTTATACGAGAACACTACCGGTTCTGAAACCTCCTTATTCCCTTTCTAACGTTGATCTGGACGTAGCAACCACGACCGGTCTGATGTTTTATCTTTTGTGCGCTAACTGCGGTACAGGGCGACAGGAAGGCGCTACTCTCTCTCTCTCTCTCTCTCCTCCCCAACATTTCTCCACAGAACGCAGCTAACTGGGTCCCTTACGTAACGTCCCTGAAACTGAACTGAACCAACCAAATTCCAGCAGAAACCTTTGATTGGCTGGCCTACCTTCATGTGCCTTATTATCAGAATGCGCAAATGCTTTTATTGCAGTCGTAACTCCTCCTGCGTACACATTTATTTATAAAGGTGCCCACTTAAATATAGGATTCATAGGCATTCTCAGACACTTCTCAGCAGTTTAAGATATCAAAATTTATACGCAAGAAAATAAAATCTCACAAACAGATGAAGCAATAAATAAATCAAATGTGCCGTATTTCACCCCATCTTTCATCGGCCACGCACTCAAAGATAGTTCCGTAGCCTTCTTTCTACTTGGGGCTTTCTTCTCTTGGGGCGAGTTGTACGAGAAGTTTTATTCGACCCCACCATTCATTTTTTATCACTATGCCTAATCGGCACTGTTGCCTAAACAGGTTCTTTTTTCTCCACTGTGTCGTTTAAAGAGCTGTCGCTGGGGTTACAAAAAAGGCAGATCCTTCCGTTCTTCGTATCAGTGCTCGCTTGCCGGTCTCCGGAGATAAGCCATTTCTGGCAGCTCCGGCTGTTCCGATAGCTTAATCAGCGAGACCAATTAGAGTGCTCTCCTGTGCAACAGCATGCCAGCACGCAGAAGTGTAGCGTTTCTCCACAAGCTAATTTTCCCTGTCTGGGAATTATATATTATTAATGCTAAAGCATGTTGGCAAGGTCACGTGTACGCGCACGTTAAACCAGTTGGTCGAAATTACTCCGTAGCCCTCCACTATGGCTCCTCTTTCTCTCTTTACATCCCACCTTCCTCCCTTCCCTTACGGCGAGGTTTAGGTGCCCACATAAAAACAAGTGAGACAGTTACCGCGCCTTTCCCTTCATATAAATCAATCAATCAGGTCACGTGTACAGAACGTGTCCGCCGCCGTTGTGTCGTTCTTGGAGTTAGGATCAAACGAATGGTTGTGAAAGATAGCGAATGATGTGAGGATGCTGCAGAAAAAAAAAAATTAGGTGATTACTTAACTGGAGCCAAAATGTAGTAAAATCAATCAGACATCGAAATAGCCATACAATTAATGTCGAAGTCCAATGAATGTGACGGCACGCCAACCGGAAGTGGATGTGTTTCTGACTTAATGAGACAAACAAATGTGTGATAGTGATCAGAAGAGTGTAATGAGTGTCAAAATCTCGCGTCGGCGAGATTTGTTAGCGAGATGGGTCAGCGAGATTCCGCAAGTAATAGATACTGTGCATTTCTTTTTCTGTAGACCAAGCATAGAAAATAAAATTGGTTCACAGGAAGGGAAAGGCGCAGTAACTGTCACACTTGCTCTGTGGACACCCGAACCGCGCCGTAAGGGAAGGGAGGGAGGTGGGAATGAAAGTGGACAGAGAGAAAGAGGAGCCGTAGTGGAGGGCTACGGAGTAATTTCGACCACCTGGGATCTTTAACGTGCGCTGACATCGCACAGCACACGACGCCTCTTCGTTTCGCCTCCATCGAAACGCAGCCGCCGTGGTCGGGTTCGAACCCGGGAACTCCGGCACAGTAGTCCAAGCATAGAATGCTGGTGAACTTTGATGCATTCAACGGAACGCTGGTTGTGTTCGACAATGGGTGCGCTATTTACTGTGTGCAGCACCAACCCTCAGGCTTTCGCATTTCTCCACTGCCTATTCTGCAGTGCTCGTGGAACGTTTCCCGAAATAAAGCAAGCAAAAGAGACTGCAACGGGAGATATGCAGACAACTCATCCTAAAGCGAGAATGGATATCGATGGAATGAAAATGTAGAGAGAGTGAAAGAGAGAGATGCACTGAATTAAATGAAAGGCGGAGATGTTGAAAGATCCAATTGAGGCATCAGGTTAAGGTATATGGTACGGTATGGTAGGGCATGGTATGGTATGGTATGGTATGGTATGGTATGGTATGGTATGGTATGGTATGGTATGGTATGGTATGGTACGGTATGGTATGGTATGGTATGGTACGGTATGTTATGGTATGGTATGGTATGGTATGGTATTGTACGGTACGGTACGGTATGGTGGGCAGTACCAGAAGATTAAATACAGTGAAGGGAGGCGAACCCTACTGTCGAAACTCTGGCTAACCGTCTGAGGGCCCCCTGCCGATCATTATTCATTTCATTTTGCGTTGCCAAGAATCCCATTTTCTTTCCATACATAAGAGACCGAGTATCTGTTTCTCACGCCTAAATGAGTTATTCCGCGTATGGGTACTAAGGAGCATATTTAACCTGCTTGGCGAAGGTGAAATGGAAAAGCTACATTCTCACTAGAAGACAGGGCAGGTGTTCACTACAAGCGTTCTTGCCGCTGTATGTACAGTTTTGGATAAAAATCCTGAAGCCAAAGGATTTTCGTCTCAGCCGCAAAATGAAGTCGTCACGGCGCCAATGAAGAATGAGGTACTGTGAAATGCTATGAGACATTTTCTATCTGAGATAATGATGATGATGATGAAAACATTTATGGGCATTGGCTTAGATTAAGGGAAGGCTGGTCGGGTCCCTAGTCCGGGACACCATTGGTAAAAGCCGCTGCCCGTGCTCTTTCGACGGACAGCGGCTTTCTAAGCATTTTAAATGCCTTTAGGCCTTTAATGACAGTTTAAAGACTGCATGTTGCGGCTGAGATGAAATTCGCTTGGCGTCAGGATTTTTGAAAGGGTGTACATTTTACCGACCAACGACCAGCCCAGCCATGGTTCTCTACGCTCCCGAACTTTCTGGAGTCCTCTCCACGTGTGCTCCGCAAGGAGCGCGTCGGCGAAGGTTCAGCGCGTCGACCTAGAAAATCTCGCGGTCGGGGAGCGACGCAAGAGACGCCGCAACGCCACGCACCTTGTTGATGGCGGTGGCCGCGTTACGTCAGCGATCAAGCGCGCCGTCACGCGACGCCCCTTCTCCCTCTCATTCGCACTCCGTGACGTGAAGCTTTTTGTAGGAACCATGCAGCGTGAACCGGGGGCACAAACCTAAAGCACATCGAGCGCTCAGACATGCAATCGTACAGAACGTAGTTAATTCGAATTTCCAGTTTATCAGGGCAATCCCAGAGTAGATGAGATATGCCGCCGCGCGTGAGGCTACGAAGACTGGTCCGAGTATAGTGCATAAGGGCAAGAAAAGGGGTGTGTTGCCCGCCCAAGGTCGAGTAAGGATGAAGCAAGGGGGGTGCACGGGGAAGTAAATGTGGACATCCCACCTGCCAAGGCAGCCGCGGCGTGTGCCGCCGCATTGCCCCCTGATTCGTCCGAGTGACCTGGGGTCCAGTGAATAGCGACAGTTCTGGTCGCGAGTTGGTGGGTTTTAAGGAGGCGCTGTATGGCCGTAGCAGTTGCATCTTGCGAACCCGGAGTAGCGATTTCCTTCCAAGCTTCATAGGAATCAGTAAGAACACGTATTGAACCGGTTCCGGTGCGAGACACTCCTGACAAGGCTCCCCAAATAGCGAGGAGTTCAGCATGAAGAGGGGCACCTTGAGGTAGGTGGCAGGCATAAGCGCCTGAAAGGGAAGGGTTGTCATTGCATACCCAGCCCATAGATGCAAATTCGCTTGTAATCGAAGCGTCGGTGTTCTCGCTTTAAAAACTAGCGAAAGCATGCCCCGTCGCGGTGGTGCAGTGGTAAGACGGCCGACTAGTGCACGTGCCGGAGTGCCCGAGTTCGATCCCGACCGCCGGCGGCTGCGTTTCGATGGAGGCGAAACGAAGTGACGTCCATATGCGGCTGTGGCTGTGGCTGTAGGAAGAAGGAAAAGAAAATGCGCGGGCCTGCTACTGGCTCTGTAGCTGAGCCACCTCCGCTGCCTCGTGCAGACAGAAGAGAAAATATAGAAGAAAAGAAAGAGGGAGAGAAAGACGCGCGCCGCAACAACAGCCGTCGTCCACCACCGAAACGGCGGCGGGCGCAATGACGGCCTACAACAGACAAAAATTTTGTGGCAGGCTAGCCCCCGCTGCAAGCGGCGGTGACCTACCTGTCCCAGCCCCATCAGGAGAGTGAGTACCTTCCACTCGTAACGTCCATGTGCTGTGCGATGTCAGTATGTTGTTGTGGCTGTAGGAAGAAGGAAAAGAAAATGCACGGGCCTGCTACTGGCCCTGTTGCTAAGCCACCTCCGCTGCCTCGTGCGGACAGAAGAGAAAATAGAAAGCAAAAAAAAAAAAGGATAGAATGACGCGCGCCTCAACAACAGCCGTCGTCCACCACCGAAGCAGTGACGGGTGCAATGACGGCCTACAACAGAAAATTCGGTGCCTGGCTAGCCCGCGGCCGCAAGCGGACCTACCATCCCAGCCCTTAAGGGCTAGGAACTGCCACCCTTCACCACCTCCATGTCAGAACAGATCCCCGGTGGTCGAAATTAATCCAGAGTCCTCCACTATGGCACCCCCTTCTCTCTTTGCGCTTTCACTCGCACCTTCCTTCCTTCCCTTACGGCGCGGTTCAGGGGTTCACAGAACGTCTGACAGTACTGCGCCTTTCCTTTCCTGTGAACCAATTATTATTAGCACCCCCGTGAATGGCGAAGAAAACGGGTGTTCTTGGACTGCGCCTAGTTCCTCGCCACGTCGGCGACCGCAGGCTGCTTCGAGATTATCGAGAACACGTGTACTACGCTTTGTGGTCTATGGAGCAATTTCGATCACCTGGGGATCTTTAACGTGCACTGACATCGCACAGTATGCGGGCACCTTGCTTAATTCACCTCCATTTTCACAGCGGCCATCGTTACTGGTTTTCTGTGAAAGATTAAAAGCAGCGAGCACTGGGTAATTGATTCATCAAGCAGTTAAGTGCTCTTTTAACAATTATAGCTTAACTTCGTGTAGCCGAAATGACGAGAAAAGTACAGATCGTTTAATTCGGTTAATCACGGATATCGTGCAGCAACAGGGCGTTTTGACAGGATTGTGTTTGCTGTGTCTCAACTATTAAACGTTATTTTGCCGCGTTAACCAGACGGCCATGCTTTCAGACCGCACATTGTATGTGGACTGCAGCACTAAAAGTTCCGAAAGTACTGCAATATCTGCAGTGGAGAAATGCGAAAACCTGAGCATTGCTGCTGCACACGGCCGGTAATGGAGACTATGCCGGTATATACATCGCGCGCCCCTTGTCGAGTGAGAGTGAAAACAGCCAGCGTTTCTTTGAACGCATCAAAATTCACCACCGTTCTATAATTGGTTTACAGGAAAGGAACGGCGCAGTGTCTGTCATACTTGTTTCTGTGGACACCTGAAGACCCTCGAAAAAGTCAAAGGTCAAATCGGCTTCAGGCATCAGGGCCCGTATTCCGAGTTTGCGTCGTTATCGAAAGTGTCGCTATCTCCCCGACCTCGAGTCATCTGATTGGTGGAAACGCCGGGACATGATGTTGCCACTTCTTCCGGTTCCGTGCTGGCAATACCCGGTTCCGGCGTTTCGACCAATCAGATGACTCGAGGTCACATGAGATAGCGACACAGTGATAACGACGCAAACTCAGAATACGGGCCCAGGTTTTTGCGAGAACCCGGGTAGTATAGTGCTGCAGCAGTATGAGTGGATCTGACAGGTGGTCCTATTGAGAGGATGCCTATTCATTTGTCCTGCAACCTGATTGATGAAAATGGTTATGCAGGTTTATAGAAATTTTCAGATTTCCTCACGTTTATCTTTGACGCCATTTAGCGGGCAGTATTATTGCGGCGCAGAAGAGGCTGACATCGTCCTTCTCTGGTGACAACTGATGAGGGAAGCATGTCGATGTATTTTTGATACGCGCAGTTACTGGAATTTATATTTATATACACGGAGTTTATATTTGCCTTGTAAGAGGGCCGTCCGTACATGAAGGGGGCTCTCAAATGCCATGTAGAGGGCTGCGCCCCTACCCTCTGTAATATTGGCAATAAATGTTTCTATCCACCACCAGCAAATCAACACTGTACATATCTGAATAGTTTAGACGCTGTCATGTGGAACAAATTAGCAACATAATGGTAACTGGGATAGGCCTTTGTCGCCCACTATAGGTCGACTTGAATGGCAGCGATCTTTGTCCCGTTCCTGTCTCTCACAATACATTTGTACTCTTGTGTAAAAAAAAAAAAAAAAGAAATAAAGAAAAAAACTACGAGAACCGAACGAGAAACACGGTCGCCATAGTGCCGCCTATCGACTGTGCACGCTTACCATTCCTGCCGTGTATCCAGCTTATTACAGCGCTGTACGCAACAAGAGGACTCAGCGGCGAGCCATGACGTGCTCGGCTAGCGTGAAGGGAGCTCCTCCTTAGCAGGTCCTCCATCAACGAAGCGCGCACTGTCCCGACTCCTCCTGCATCGCCCGCGACGACGCAGAATCAGCAGTGAAGTGCGGCGTGCCTGAAAGCAGCCTTTGTACGAGCAGCGCGTTTACCTCGAATCCTTCTTCTCGGCCGCTCTCGTGAAAGTGCTGCGCACGGATCTTTGTGTTCGTGCATTCCAGATCGAGAGGTCCTGAAGCAGAATGTCTTTTTGCATCCTTATGCCATGAGGGGGGATAAAGAAGATGTGATGAAAACGCCTCATATAATTCATGCATCGGTGACTTCTTTCACAGTACTACTCTGTTTGGACAGGCTGTTTGTCGCGGCCTGCACAATGAGTACCCGTATAAACAGGGTGTGGCACGAACTCTTGCTTTCTGAGGCATCTTTATTTTCTTGCTTTTTATGTAAGGCTTCGAGGAGGGCTATGTGGATATGTCGACTGGTAGGACGTCTAGAGCCGACAGAATGTCGGCTAACGCCTGACGAGGCCTGACAAAATCTGCGTTTGCGTTGCATGCAATGACAATTCCCTTAATTAACAGGAAGAAGCATTGTAGGTACCTGATTGAACAACGGTAGCCTATTTTCGCGTTTTGACAGGAAAAAAATGCACACACGGGTCGTCCTAATATTCAACGCAGCCTAAGTAGTTAGAAACTGATGGATTGTTTTCCTTTCTTTTTTTTTTTTCGTTCATCACATGGTATCCACGAAAACGGGTATCTGGCCAAAAGTCCGAACATTAAAGATGATTCTCGGCAGCTATAGCATTTTTAAACGAAATATGCGATTAACAAAAATAAATTGGACGGAGCGATATCACAGTCTGCGCAACTGATAATTCAACCAGTTAGATGTCTATGCTCCAGCAGCGGTCATGTTCTTCGTTGAACGGAAAGTGACGCTCGCATGACGAAAGTATTTGCTTGTTCTAGAAGCTGAGAGCTCTTTAATGCCAACCACGCGGCAGGCTATACTTAAACTTTCTTTTAATACATTGTGCATCTACTCTAACTGCTGCGTTTACCTTATTCATGGGAGACAAAAGCCAAGAGATCGACACTTACCCTGGAAGAAGTCAAGGTGCAGTCGCCATGGCCACCACCAGGTTCGCAGTCTAACGACAGTGAGTCACAACACAGGAGCAATATGCCCGAGTGACTCGGAGCCGATGACCGCTCAGGAACCACGCGCTCCGGCGCTTCCGCGCTTCCTGACCGGAGGGACGGCCAAAAACACCGGACAGGAAAGAACAGGATGCCGCCTTTTTTAAAAGCCTTTGGAGCCTGAAAGCGCTATCGTTAAGAGCCGCTTCCGGCTCGTGCAGGCAGCGACCGACGAGAGTGATGCCATCGACGCTGGCCGCGCGCAGCGGGAAGAACCGGACGCGTGCGGGGCATCGTTTGTCCCTGCCTCTCTTTTTGGAGAACGGGTTTTCTAAAGATTCGCTCCATGTGCGCGTAGCCCCTCTCTTTGCCCCTCGCTGTGGCAGAGCCGGCCACTGTGTCCAGGTACACACCACGTTGCTATATCCAGCTTGTCTGGAAAGGCACTCTCTCCTGTGACTGCAGAAGCGTCCTGTTGGGAGCTTGTTTACAGTAGCAGCCGGACACTCTGGCTCAGTTGAAATCGTTTTTGTCTGGATATGAGTTCTAGGTGATTAAGAACTGCGCGAGTGCTACGAAATAAACCTAAGGTGGCTAAACATTCTGCTCACGTCGGAAGCCACGGACTCTCGTTCGAATAATAACGGTAATGAATGCGGGGGCGAGTGGGAGGGAGGGGGATAGCGGTTGCCATCGCCGCCGAAAAACAGTCTCACACACAAAAATTACGCTGGACACCATTTTTTACCCAACAGGTTGAAGAAATACATTGTTAAAATGAGACCGCTCTCCCGCAGCCGCCGCTTACAAGATGATCCTAAATCCGCCACCGTTCTTATCTGCGGCAGCACATATGATAGAACCGCCGCTAAAGTTGCGTTGCTCAGGTCGTTCACTGTGATGCGACAGCGAATAGCAGTGTGGATATGTGAAAGTGCTCAGTACTTCAGGGAAACTGTTTCTGATAAGGCCAAGCCTACTCGATCGTGATCGAAAGAGTCCTCAGAAAACTAAGACCACGAAAAGGATCAATTCCTTTATCGCCTATTGGCGCGGTGATGCTCTGAGGTGTGCATTGGAGGCCATCAACGGCAATGAAAAGCACACTCTCTTATGCATGACATAAAGTGCAGAGATTTATATATAATTTTTGTATTTTTTCTACTCAGAAAGCTTTTGTGGACGCCACTACGTCCGGAAATTATCTGTAGTGTACAGTTTGCGATCGTGGTGAGAAACATCTTAAAGGCATTCAACTCTCCTGCGAGCATTCTCCCAAACCACTTTATGCCTTGCATGCATATATATCTACTCAGCTTCACCTAAAGAACTGATCAGCTTAGCACTAGCTGCGGCCGCCATTCGACCCACATCATCCATGAACCACAGCACAACTCATAACATCAGGCTTGTTAAGCCTCCTGTCCAGTACATTGGCTTGGGCTAATGACTGCCAGAGAAGTTTCAAGTGCAAAGTACTCATAGGGCTAGCTATTGACAATTTTTAGGTGTTCGATGTACCCTCGATGTAAGACAGCTATGCAAGTGACCCTGAACATAAAAAAATAAACAAATAAATAATGTACGAGAACTAACCAGCGGCTTCTGTGGAATCAATTCGTTTAAAAAGAAAACTCTCGCACATATGCGTCCTCGACATTCTCAAAATAGACAATTTTAGCATAGCATAGGCTATACTAGCGTAGCGATATATATGCCAGAATACTCGACATCTCTACATGCGCGCACAGTGGTCCCACTGTACGCTATCGCTATGCTAATGCCATACATACGACCATGCTTATTGCACGGAAGCTCCCGGGGCCCTACGTTCAGGGCCTATCAAAGAGGCAGCCAGCGTTCTCTGACATGCGTTCAAGACGAATCTGGTCAAATCTGTTCGCTTTCCATCAGAATATGTTTCCTCACTTTAATAAAGCAAGTGAGGTGCGATGATGGCACGCGAGCACATATTTATCCTCGCCGTACTCGCTATGTGACAGCCGTGCTTCGTTATCGCGAAGGCTGTTGGAGCAGGTCTAGCTGATTCCCTCTCGGTATTAGTGCAGCCGAAAGCGAGCGACAAAGCGTACACAGGCAGGTGCGAGCGACGTTCCGTGGATTTTTTTTCTGTGGTCAAGTGCATACAGACGCTGACACACAGTTGCGAGATAAAAGCTAGGCCTTGCAATTATGAGAATCGCCAACTATCACTCCTTTATCGGTATCGGTCGCCTAATGTTTCCGTGATCATTGTTTCCTGGGCACGCCTTCTTGCTTTGTCAGCATTGTTTTCTCCGTGCCATTTTTAGCCGGTTGCGCTTGCTGCGATTGGAGTGGGCTGAGATACCTCAGACGTTTTTGTATTTTTTATATATCTGTACTTTTAGGACTTGAATAGAACAGGCTGGGCAGTATAGTTTTATTACTTTTTTTTTTTTTTACTTCCGCGCGCTTGCTGTCACTACAGATGTGGAGGTATACCGGTGAACATCCCCACGTCTGCATCGACAGTTCAGCAAAAGGAGAGTTTTCAGATGCTAACGTCGCTTGTTGTATGTGCTATCAAAAAGAAAGAAAAAACTTGAAAACTGCTCATATGCCGATTTTTAACTAGAAGCACGATGGGAAACAATAACTGCATTACTCCTCTAGCCCTCGCCAGGAAGAAGTCGAACTTTCACATCCACAAGAATAGTCTGAAACTACTGGCCGATACGAAAATCATGTGCTTTCGGCTGCCGTTCGCCTGTACCAGGGACTTTTTTGTCACAGAGTAGCATGCAACCGCAGCTCCTCCAGCATTTTCTTGTGTGTGTGTGTGTGTGTGTGTGTGTGTGTGTGTGTG